>CM046844.1:21997827-22160327 GCA_025618425.1 Heliocidaris tuberculata | reverse complement strand
GAACATTTAGGAGGAACTTTGAGATTCATATGACACCTCAAAGGATTTAAATTTATTATAGCTTTGCTAGGATGTTCTTATACATGTACAGACTTTAAGGCTATCAAAGGTAGAAATATGACTTCTAAACTGTAATTTTTATGTGTATACCAAAACATGTACATGCAGAGTTTTATAGCATCAGAAAGCCATGATTAGGCAGTGAATGGTACATTTAATTGAATTATAAGGTAAAAGTGAACATCACGAGTTAAATTTATTTTGTTTTAAGTGAAAGAGCATTTATTGCAATTATCAACATTCTATCATGACTGCGTGGACCAGAGGTTTTAGCTATGCAATCATAATACATGTACATATTGATTGATGTATGAAATTTATAGTAGTCGCATGAGATGCTGAATATTTTTAAATCATTTGCCTGTCATAGATTTAAATGGAGTCTTGTATAAATCATGTTTACGTAATCCACACATACAAACTTGTAGTTTGTAAAATATGAATACAATTTCTTTTTTATTTTTATCGGCTTTGTATGTTTGTAAAGTACTCTTGTATCATTCATTTTCATCTTCTGTTTTTGTTGTTGTTGGTGGTTTTGTGTTTTCTCAGTTAAGAAGAAGAAGAAGAAGAAGAAGAAGAAAGAAAGAAAGAAAGAAAGAAAGAAAGAAGAAGAAAAAAGAAAGATGAAAGGATAGAAGAAGAAGGAGAAGAAATATAGAAGATTCTTCTTGTTTAAGCTTGCATTTTCCTTAGGTTTGAACTACAGTCAGATATTCTGCTTTTTGCTATCCTAAAAGTCAAATGAACATTGTATAGATGAATGTTATAAAATACTTTTTTTAAAGGTGTGATTTTAATATTTTTAAATGATCAGTCGTCTAATTAGAGTATCAAGATTTGTCTCCACCTGATTGAGTACATATACCCATGGTCATAAAAATCCTCAAGAGATCGTACACTTCACAATCGGTATTGTCTGAAAGCTTTCCTATTTCTTAATTGTTCTCTTTCTCTTTGACCAATGTTATATTAAGGTATTCCAATCTCTAGAACTCTGGCATTAATAATTCGCTTCTTCAGTGATTCCTATTTTGTGCTAAAGATTAGTTATACACAATAGATAGAGCAAATTTGTTTATGTACTTTGCACTACAGATTAGAAAAAACAAGGTACATTTGTCATGATTTGTTTATTTTAAACTTATTATCAGTATGAAAATTTTATTATAAGCAAAATGGGTATCATCTCTTTGTTCAAAATTTTATTGTGGAAAGTAAATTGCATTTGATGCATCTATGAAGTTATGATTCAAAACTTTAACTTACCTCTATTAATCTGTCCAGGTTAAGTGAAACATAAGAATTGAACTTTCTTTGTTTTGCTGAATAAACACAAAGATTATTTATAAAACAGGGACTTGTGCATCGTTTTAGATAGGTTAAGTTATGAATGTGAAATATATCATTTTAAACTACTTGGTTCATATAGAACTGAGTTCACATAGAAAATAGAAACAATTAGAAACTGGAGACAGAGAGGCAGATAGAGAGAGAGAGGGGGGGATAGTGGTGGGGGGAGATAGAAAGTCTTTGACAAAGTGTGGAAGAGATGTAGAATAAGCAAAACAAAAAAATGAGAGGGGGGGGGGAAAAAAAAGCTCTACATTATAAATTTTTTTATCAGACCCCTCTCACCCCCCCCCCCCCCCCCTCTCTCTCTCTCTCTCTCACACACACACCCACACCCACACCCTGTTTCCCCTTCCTCCATCTTCCCCGTGTATCCCCTTTATCTTTCCCTCTCATTTCTCATTGTTGTCGTACATCCACTTTCCCTCTTCTCTCCTTGGCGCTCGCTTCAACTATTTATTATGTACCTATTCAATCCCAATGCAAATAACGAACAAAAAGCCTGGCTGTCGTGACGTCATAAATGGTCCATTATCCGAGCTCGGTGGAGTGAGTCTAGCAAGCAATGGGACGGGTTTCATTGGAGAGAGAGAGTGTTTTTATGATGGTCTACCGATTATAGAAACGACAGAACAGAATAAATAGAGATAATGTCATCCCACAGCCAGGCGGATCGAGTGGGGGGGGGGGGGGGGGGGGGGGTAGTATTATGAACCCATGTTTGCTTCAATCCCTCCTCGGTTAGATTTGAAGGCCTTTTCTTGTTGATGTTGTTGCTTCTCAGATATTTAAGTACTTGAAAATAATCATAGACCCATTAAATAATGACAATATATGGGAATCAGTGAGGGGGTGTGACAGGGTCGCCCCCATCCCCTTATACGCGAGTAGGAATATTAAAATGACAGATTTTGTAATTTCAGAATTACTGATGTACAACATCATTTCATGCTTACAGAAATATTTTAAATCTTGTTCCAATATCCTGAAATGACGTTCTATTTACCTACATATTAAACATTGAATTTTAATAAGCAAATTAATTGCTAATGTTCAGTTACTTCAATTAATTCTCCTTCTTTTGCAAAACGCGACATTATCTCAGTTCAAGCATATCTCATACGATATAACAGGCAGCTAACTATATGCCCTCCTAAAAAATACATGAATAAATAAAAATAGAGAAATAAATGAAATAACCCTATAAATACTATAAAGAATAAACACATAAATAATATTTGTTTAAACGAAAAATGAGATGAATAAGGTGAATATCGTCAGCCCCCCCCCCCCCCCCCCGGATAATGGCGAAATAATTGTGCCCGTACACCAATGGTGTTTACCCACTTATCTACATTGACGAGGACACCTGGATACCCCCTCTTATTAATTCAGTATGGCCACGCCCCTGGTACTGGTTACCCGTACAATTTTTCAAAAGACGGTAATCAATGCGTCACTTTCTTCTCTCTCCGGCCGTGTGACGGCATTGAGCATTGATTCGGTTACAGGCCGACAAACAGTGAAACCGCTCATTCTCGTAATAACTACGTATCCTCACACACATCAACGACCTTAAATCGGATATAACTAATAAATGTGACGATCATGATTCCACCATCATCTTCCACTCATATAAATGATTTTTAGTGGCGCCTGAATAATTTTTATCGCCTGGTTATCACTGATTTGGCGCCGCTGCGGAAATTGCTATATTTCATGCCAGCACCAAGGAAATAGGTGAGTGTTTGTGGTCTGCATGTTTCTGCATGATGTATCCCTAATTTTTAATATAAGTATCTGGTTTTCGTTCTGTGTACTGAAGTGAATAGAACTATTACAAACGATCTTGCTTCTTTACAAGCATGACAAGTAAAAGGTCCTATGTCTTACTCGGTATATTCATAGTCTCCGATAACTTTTGAAAACGTAATTACAAACTTATTTCTATGCTATTTCTGTATATCGTATATCGTATGAGTGGAAGGTTTTACAAAAAAATGTTCATTTTCTTCGTTTCATACTAGATTTTTTTAAGGGGGGATTTTGAATAAGTACAGGTACATACATCCTTCATTATTATGCCTTTGATATATTTTATTCATCATCTTTTTGAATACAACATGTTTTAATACAACCATGTAAAATTGCTTAAATCTTAAGCAACTATCGCTAGAATTCATATATTCAAATTATAATTGCCCCTTCTATATGAGACCGCTCGCAAATTTTACATCCTGCAATGAAATCTATCATTGCAGACTTGGTTATTTTTTGTTTTCTTTAAAATGTCTTTGAATTGTGCACCTATTCTTATCGAAATATGCTTTTAACCACTTATACATGTAGCTTATCTTTAACCACTTATTGACTTATATACATTAAAAAGTTCTCTGATCGGTAATATTTCGATGCAAAGCTTTTAGCGTTCAACATTTTCTAAAAGCAAAATGAAATTTCAGATTCAATTTCCTAAACAAAATGTTTGATATATTTTTGAAAAAATTGATTAACAAATTTAAGAATGTCTGAAACAAAGCCTGACTGACATATTGTGGTGGATTTTAGATATCCTAGGTTCCCTGATTAAAGAAAAAATATTGAAGAAAGAAAATTGGATGATGAAAAGAAAAATCATATAACTTTGTCTTGTTGGGGTAGGTGTCATTAATGAAAAACAATGCCTATATCAGTTTACATGTGACGTTATCAATATGCAATATGCTGGTAATTCTGAAGTAGATCATAACATTTCTTTGTAAAGATAGGATCGATGACACATTAGGTTATATATTCTCTCTCTCTTTCTTTTTTTCTCTCTCTCTCTTTCTCTCTCTCCCTCCCTCTCTCGCTCCCTCTCTCTTCTCTCTCCTCCTCCTCCTCTCCCCTCTACCTCCCTCTACCTCTCTCCTCCTCCTCTCTCTCTCCCCTCCCTCCCCTCCCTCTACCTCTCTCCTCCTCTTCTCTCTCTTTCCCTCTCTCCCTCTAACTCCCTCTCTCTCCTCCTCTCCTCCTCTCTTCCTCTCCCTCCCTCCCTCTACCTCTCTCTTCCTCCTTCTCTATCTCTCTCTCTCCCTCTCTCTCTCCCACCCTCTCCCTCTACCTCTCTCCTCCCTTATCTCTTTACCCCCCCTCTCTCTCTATCCCTCCCAGCATCCCTTCTTTTATCATCTCCACCCCGCCATCTATCCCTCTCGCCCTATCCTCTCTCAAAAATCTCTTTTCATTTTCTTTATTCTCTTTTCAATGTGCGCTTGTACAAGATATAGCATTTTCAATTAACTTTCTGCTTTATTTTCTTTCTTTTTTTTTCTTCTTTTTAATCACTGAGAGAATGTAAAAGAGTATGTTCTTACACTAGTTGTTGTTGTTGTTTTTTTTAATGCAGGCTATAATCATTCCTAACTCGAGTTCCGCTTATTAAGATTTTCACTGTCTTCTGTAGTTCACCGATAAGGATATAGCGTATTCGATTTTGTATTTGTACCCAGGCCTATTTATGCCTTATATCATTAAATGTATTAATTTCATATGCAATACTCCTTTTCTCCGAAGAAAATATACCACAAACACTGATGTTTTTCGGATTTCATTTTGTTTTCATATTTCATGATGCGTATACAGAAAAGGAAAATGGTATCAGAATAGGGAAATGGTGGCATATGGGGTACAATTTATGACAATAATTAGCTAAGATTTTAAAAAAAATGATAATCTCTTGCTGGTATCAACTTTGTTTTAATGACAATCTGGCCTAAGTACCCTGCTTGTGAACGAGCACTCTTGTCTACCTTATACTGCTCTAGAACTAAAAGAGAAAGAAGTCTCATCGATCAATAATGGAGGTCGATAATTCGCAGTGAGCATTATAAAGACCAGACATTCACTCAATTCGTTTCTAATCTTGTTTGTTTTGACAATGTACAGTTTTTGTGTCTTGGCGTTCAAACTTTCTCTTTGCATTGACAACACAAAACAAAACTAGGCATTGGTCATGACGAATTTCCATCACACATCGCGGCAAAGTGGTTAAGATGGTAATGTCACTTTTAGATCAGTTTTTTCCCTTTTCGGCGTAGTTTTATATTAACAAAAAAGAATTTGCACAAGACATAACAACGTACTAGTATTGAACAGGACGTAGCAATTCAAATAGAATATAACCCAGTTATGAAATATTATCAAAACATGCTAAGCTTCACCCTAAAAAAAAAAAGCTCCAGATCTCATTCCTGCAATGACATCATCTGTCAATTATTAGTGAGCTAAGGAGAGACAGTGGTATGTAGCTTTGCCAGAGATGAACATCTTCTAATAGACCATACAATGCCTACATAGGAGTTGCTATGTCTGACATGCTGTAGCATCACCAGGAAAAGAATGGTAATGAGGAGAAATTTTTTGAAAGCATGCAATTCTATTGTGTCTTTGTGAGCATGTGCTGAGCTGGTGGAAGTTACATTCCACTGTCTATTGCAGAATGTTAGTGTAGCTGACTGATGATTGACAGATGATGTCATTGCAGGAATGAGATCTGGAGCTTTTTTTAGGGTGGAGCCTAGGAAGTTGGGAAAAATATTTAAAAAAACATTCCAAAATCTATCAAACATACTCCTCATCCAATCACTTAAACTAAATCAAAATTATAGTACGAATATTTCAAAGCATATAACATGGAGGTCAGTGCTATTGATTGGATGCAGTTATGACAATACACTGAACGCAGGAAACACTATCCATAATCATGGTCAGCTGGGATAAAACCTGCTCTATGAAAGCCACTCTGATCATTGGTATACCCGTTCGAGTATGATGGGTGCATTGTAATGTAAGAGTAATGATTAATCGGTTCTCAATGCCCAATTAATTGCTGGGCAGCAATGTGGGAGAGACAGTTTTATACTTTTGAATAATTATTTGGGGTTCCCGTCTTTTCCCATTTGCCTCTTACCCGAGTGGCGTAGCTTCATGGGAGGACCGGGGGCATTAGCCCCTAATCGTGTGAAAAATAGAAATTGATTTTACAAAATCAAGAAAGAAAGAAAGAAAGAGAGAGAGAGATAAAGAGATAGAGAAAGAGAGAGAGGGGAGGGAGAAGTGGGGGAAGGGGGAAAAGGGAACGCGAAAAGAACATGATTGGGACCCCTTCCACACTCTTTCCTTAATCGGTAGCTTTATAGTATTTTGCATTTTTCCAGTATAGTAAGACCGGTTCTTGTACGGTGCGAGTGCCAGAACCCGCATTATGCCATTGCCTATTTTTTTTTTCACATTGTATTTCATAGCTCTGCAACCTGTCCTGGCCTCTAAAATAAAACTGATTCTACATGGTCTAAAAATATGTTGTTTTTTCCCCCCGAATGATTAAGTGGAGGATACGCTTAAGGGGGGGGGGGGGGGGGGGGGGGGGGGAGGGTAGGACGAGGGACTCCGCCTACGGTAATTCCAATTTTGCATACCTTGAGAGCGCATTGATTATTCACAAAATAAATAATTTGCCCCCTAATGTGTTCCAAATTTAGACCAATCCCTTCCCCCCCCCCCCCAAAAAAAAGGGCACTTGAAAATGTGGTCACCTTCCAGAGAATCATGAATCCGCCACTGATGATCAGTATATAATGTAATTTGAATGTCATTGTAAATTTTACCACTGTGGTATTGGTTATGACATGATTATTTTTCATTGTAAGGGCACAGACTAGGCGAACGTACTTTCAATGCAGGGACTAGAAGGATCATTTAGCCGACAAAAATGATGAACATAATTACCATGATAACGATAGAAATGTAGATACGCCGGGAAAATCTCTAAAAACGCAGTGTTGGGCATAATATTGCAACACTTGCTATCCCCTTTTTGCTTGACATTTAATAAATGAATAATAGATGTATACATGGTGGATTGATGGAATGGTGGACGTATGGGGCAAAATAAAGCCTAGGTATCGAGAGGAAATGTTGCGTTGTCGTGGTTGTCATTATTTATTCAAATCGTATTTTGTTCGCATAATACTTTTATGTCATTTATACTTATGCTTGATATTGTAAAACCAAATAATTAATGTACAATGTCAACGAAGTTTAATAATAAATATCAATACTAAATGCCATTTTTAAAAAGGCTTACGTTATTCAGAACCTCCGTGCTTTGTCGCTTATCGACACACTATAATGTTTTACCCAATAGCGATGGCTTTTTGCTACAAACTAAGCTCAAAACAACCCGAGTATACTAATATTGCTCAAAACTCGGACACATAATAATTACCCTCCTTGGGGGCAGGTTTTATCTAACCATGAAGCTGCATGATCCAACCGTGTTTTCTTTTCACAATGCAGGTGGGTTAAATCATGATTTGAACTAAACTGATTCAAACGGAACATCATCATCGATCATCTACTAATTTTATTTTGTTTTGAACTGTACGTACGAATATTGGGTGATCACGGTAAATTTGGGAATCTCAGTTACAAGCAAACGCAAACCAGTTACAAATCTTCTTCATGTACAGCGTTTCTGTGTACCTTCGGCCTATTGTAGGCGTTGTGTTTATTAGAAAAGCCCATCCGAGGTTACGTATACCTTTTATATACCAGCCCATTTCATCCCAGCGGCATCCCTTAATTAAACACACTTTACTTTCGCCCAATATTTGCAGATGGGAAATTCGACCGAAGAATAAAATAGCATTAGCAGTTGTTACCATGGTCTCCAAACCAAGCCGCCTGTTACGGATGGCTGTAGCGAACAAACATCGTATGCAGTGAACGTGAAAAGTTCACAAAACGAGCACTCGACCAATTACTATGGATGTTCGAGCTTGGTATAGATGGGCCGTTAATGAAGCATCTAATTAACCTCTCTCAATCATTGCTTGTCGTTACGGTGATTTGAATGTCATTTCATATCCGATTACTGGCTTCACTTTTGACAATGATTACAATTAAACTCAGATTTCTATTTAATTGAACAGTAATTTATAAATAATAAAGATACAAATTTACTTATTTTGGGCCATCAATATCATACCCAAAGTAGTATGGATATATCAAGATGTCTATAGCCCAATCAATAGAGTGAAATCTTTTTTTTATGACGAAATAAATGTGTTATGTAATTACAATGATTTCATTTTATTTATGTCCGATTGAGATGCAGAGGGACCCTAAAAATACCAAATTCAACAACAAAAACCAACGTGTATTTGATCGAATTCAGAGAAAGTATATAAAAGAGAGAAAGGGGGGGGGGAGGGAGAGAGGGAGAGAGAGAGAGAGAGAGATACGGACAGACAGAAGCAAAGAGGGAAAGAACCAATTGGGATGGCATTGTCATCTCTATGATGCCTGATTAGAATTTGAAAAAGTTCTTGTTGACAATATAGGCTAACATCGTTTTGTTCGTTATTTCCCTCGTACGAGCATCGCCACTGAAGCAGCCGTAATTACATCATTGTTTATATTGATAATTATATCCATGATGTCGTTGGCGTGATGCTGTTAATAAGACATTATTCTATTCGCGGAAAGTGCTTTTGTGGGGGAATATTTCATCATTGATATGAGGAGACCACACTATCCACCGTCATTACACAACTATTCTTCTTCCTTTATATGAAATGAATATGCTGTGTTATGGGGATAGAAACTCTATGCCTATAATGAATACTTCTGTCTTTCCGTCTGTCTGTCTGTTTCCTCTCTTTCTCTCTTTCTCCCTCTCTCTCACACACAACGTACACAGGAACACCCCACCCCCCACACAAGCTCTCTCTCCCCCTCTCTCTCTCTCCCCCCACTTCCTCCCTCGTCAGTGGCGTATCCTGGATTTTTTAAAGAGGGGTGTCCTTTTTACTAAAAATAATTCTCTGACACAAGCAAAAAAAAAAGAAAAGAAAAAGAAAAAAGTTATCACAATTTTGGCGTTAAAATATAAGCTTTTACTTCATTTCTAAAGGGGGGGGGGGGGTTTAACACGTAAAGGGGTTTTGAACACCAAAAGGGGGAAGGGTGCTTGAACACCTAAACACATAAAACACACCCATTTTGCCAAAGGGGGTGTTTGAACACCCAAAACATAACCCTAACCCCTCGGTACGCCCATGTACCTTTATTCTAATATATATAGTGTTATACAGTCTTATTGTGAGAGACGTCAGAAATGTTATGTATGTACCATACATGTACATATTTTTGTAGTTTACCTGACCCTCTTTTATCTTTTCCAGATATTATTTGAACATTCATTATCTAAGTAAAAGAACCATCTTAACACATCGTCGCCAGGCTCCACATAATTTAAAGATGGCTGTTCAGCCGAATTCATTGCCGGTAAGTGAAGGGGGTGTTTTCCCCTTTAATTTCTTCTTTTGGGATAGTTTTTGTCTCTTTACTTTGTATTAAGACAACAAACCGTATGGATGTATAATTATTTCAATAAAGCATTCCATTCCAAACTGCTTTCCCTATTCTCAAAATTATTCAGTCGGCAAATATTATCATGGTATATGAACTGAAAAAGAGACGCCTGTAATATATTCGTGTTTTTTTTTTTTTTAATGAATAAAAATTCTCAGGTTTATCTTAACTTGCCATTGGATTTTCAAAAATGTAACTTGGGCATGCATATATAAAAAAATGAAATGAAAAGAGAAGCACTCATTCTTTTCAGAATTTCCCAAGTTTCACCTCTTTTGTTCTCATTCTCCATAACCCTTTCGACCCCTTTTCTTTTCCCTCGACCATTTTTTGATGCCCCCTTCATCTCTGCAGATGACCATGCAACCGGGCAGTCAACTCCAGGCGCCCCCGGTACAGTGGATGCCCGCTCCAGACAGGGTGGGGCCTGAATGCCCCCCTGGGCTCGAGTACCTCACCAAAATCGACCAGATCCTCGTACATCAACAGGTGGAATTCTTCGAAGGTTTGTATAGACCAATCTTAGCACTGAAGTTGAGGGTTCAGATCTTTCGCTATATGATGCTCATTAATTTTTATTGTCAGTTTCCTCTCGCGTAGGGGTACCTGGTGGTAAAAGATTCATTCACAATTTTTGTGCCTTGTCATGCTTGGATCAATCCATGGTTATTCATCGCACTTTAGCGCACTTGAACTAGTTTTGCATAAATGTTGTTCTTGGTTAGCGTTATATGGTAATCAGACAAATTTGACTATTGTCACCAACAAAATACAATAAATGAAACTAAACTTTTTAAGTAGCAATATAATATTCCATCTTTTCCAATTAATATAATGTTCCATGTTTACCAATTTGCCGATTCGCCGATTCGCTCAAAGTTGATTAAAGTGAATCAATCGACATCATTTTAAAGGAGAAGGAAGCCGATGCAAACAGGTCAAAAGAGTTAGTCATAAAGTGTATTTTATTTTCTGGTATGGCATATCGTGCTCGGCCATGTAAATCAACGTACAAAGGAATACGAGAACAGTGTTCATATTAAATCTTTAGGAATTTTACTTCTTGCTATGATGAACTACTTTAGAAGATTGTCTTTGAATTAATGTCACATTGATGGATTCTATCTATTGCTATATAAGTCCATAGCTACGTTCATACGGGACTTGTGGTTTCGAAACTTTAAGTTAGCGAAACTTTAAGTTAACGAAACCACGACCCCCTAACCTCAACGAGGGAAACAACGAGCTGAAACTACAAGCTGAGCGATCGTCGTGGTTAACCTCGGAAGTAGATACTACCGATTGTGTGTACAGTACACACACAGTTCCTGTGTTCATAATTCGCCCGAAGGGTAAGACTCGGAAATTTAAAATGAACAGCGAGGTCACCGCTAACTACAAGCTTGCGAAACTTAAAGTTTATTCCGTTCACATGGCCTGAAACTTCGACGGCGGACCACCCACTGCTCGTGGTTTCGGCCTCAACCACAAGCTCACCTGTGGTTCTAAAACTACGAGTAAACTTAAAGTTTCGAAACTACAAGTCCGTTCATACGGTCTGAAACTACAAGATAACTACCAAGTTAACTTAAAGTTTTGGAACTACAAGCGAAACTTAAAGTTCAGCTCCCATCGTGTGAACGTAACTTTTATTGAGCATGCTTTCATTTTTTTTTTAAACTAATGCTCTAACAGTCTATCCTAATGTGTTATAATTTTCCCTTTTTTATTGCAGTTTTTACAAGCTGGGAAACATGTAATCGGTATCAGGTTAAAAACAGTCTTGGTCAACAAATCTACTTTGCAATGGAAGGTAAGATTTATTTCATCAAATATATTGCTGTGATGATAAATGCCTATTTACAGGTTAACACGAAAATTGTATAATCATGTAATGTTTTGGACAAAAAAAACAACAAAAAACTGATTGAAAATTACAAACAACTGCAACATTGTTCGTGAATTTCATCAAGGGAGGCCTGCAGCTGCTCACCATTGGCGGAACCTGGGCCCTGTTTCATAAAAATTTGTTATAAAAAACAACTGCCTCATTTCTATGACAAATTCGCTCTCAGCCAATCAGATTCAAGGATTTCAGTAGCTTATAACAACTATTGTGACTTGTTATTGATAACAAGTTTTATGAAATGAGGCCCAGAACAGTTGGAAAAAAGGGAGGGGCAAAGACGAAGGGGTGACCAAAAAAAAAAATCACGGTCACATAATTATTTACACACAAACACACTCACACACCCTATCACACACACCCACAATAAGGGTTAAGGTTAGGGTTAAGTCTTGACCCCTAAGCTCCATGAATGACCCTTTTTAGCAGATGAAAAGGAGGCACGGTCCCTTTATGTCCACTGGCTACCCCCATGCTGCTGACAATACATTGAGCTACACTGCCAATCTTAATTATACATATAAGCTGCATAATTGCCATAGTATTCCTACCCCTATCTCCTCTTTCTTATGCAAAGCCTAACCAGTGACTACTTAGCAGCACATCAACGCTCGGGTCCGAAATCGGTAGTCATGGCTACTTTTTCACATTTTGTGCTCGGCTGATCGTGAGTGCTTAACCGTCCATCTATCCACTTAAATTAAAATGAGATTTATTGACAGAATACATGTAATTAACTCAAACTCATCACCGAAATGGACACCTGATAGTGTATGAATGTCCCGTTTTGTAAGGACAGTAGTTTGAAATTTGTCCTAATCATAGGAAGTGACGTGACAAATGATTTTATTTGGTGGTGGTGGTGGTGAGTGAGGGGGGGGGGAGGCATTGGTCATAGACTTGTTAATTTTCGAGGTATGTAAGAAATTAGGATTACTGTATGGATGATGATGATTTTTTTTTGAATATTCAGCAATAACGCTTATTTATCTCATTTTCATGTCACCAATCGCTCAATTAATCGACGGATGGTACTGTCCCGCGCGAAAATCATGAATTTATTGATTTCCATATCACTTCATTCTCCCAATGAACTTCAGTCTCCCAATCAAGAACTGGTCATAGGGTAAAAATGATCATGTATAATCTAAAACGCCCACTGATTAGTTTCATGGTATTCAAACTATGTTTATATAATCGCCCATAATGATTTTAATCATTATGTGAAATATAGAAAATATATGTATATGTATACTTGGTATGTTTCCACAGGATTAACGTTATAGGCACCAAGCTAGAAAAGCAAGTAGTCAATCGATGATTATCATTCATTCTAATAAATAAGTCACAGGCAATTATCCGATCAATCCATCCAGTCAACCATTGATCCATTCATACCAATCAACCATTCTATTAATAATTCAGTTAACCAGTCTACAACCATTCAATGAACCAACAACCGAGAAACCGAATACATAATCCAGACACTGAAGCTAACCTTCCGATCAAACAGTGAATCATTAATCAACAGATCAATAAAGAAAGGAAGTACAAGTTATGGATTCACAATATTATTATGATATCTATATTTATCTATTTTTTGCTGAACATTTTTTCAGACTTTTATTTGTTGCATGGGGCACATAATGGGCCTTCACTCTATCAGGATTAAAGTACACTCTGTGTTTATTTCTTTTTTATTGTTGTTCATAGAACTGTTTTAATATATATCTAGCATATTCCCCCCCCCCCCCCCAACTTCCCAGAGAAATATATGTCGAATATGACATAATCAACTTATATTTCCCTTTTTTTATCTTTCAGAGAGGTAGGCAACCAATTCCTTTCAGTTCTAAAAAAAAAAAAAACAACAATAATAAAGAGACAAAGGTTGCTTGGTAGAGGTAGAGGTGTCGTAGTCGAGTGGTTTAAACACTTGACTTGAGATGTGAAGGTCATGGGTTCGATCCCCGGCACGGCATTTGTGTCCTTAAGCACGTTATCTAAGGATGGGAACGCCATTGCGGTTGGATTAGCATTGTGATAAGCGCTTGTATAAATAATGGCGCCTGGCTGGAATGCTCCCTAGTTGAGTGGAGAGCGTGTATTGATGTGCGGAAGAGCAATTGAATCCAATGACCGGGTAATAATAATTACTAATTTTGTAAAGCGCTTCGAAACGTAGTATTAAGAGCTATACAAATGTGAATATTATCATTATTATAATACCAACATGAAAGGCCACATTACTTACATTGCATAACCCATTATGATTATCATAAATTGCATTGTTATCTTTAATTTCATTGTTATTAATTCACCACACTCGCAGAATCAGAGACGTGTCAGAGACAGTGCTGCGGGAATACAAGAGGATTTGTTATGCATGTTCTTGATAATGCTAACCAGGTAAGTCAGCGGCATATCGACAAAAAATATGAAAATTATTAAGTTCTTGCAAATCATGATAATTAAAATGGTATCGGGAACAGCCCAGTGGCAATTCAATTATGATGAGTGCATAGTGTCCCGGCTTTACTTATTATACACTAAATAGGTATATACTTAATTTTTCTTTGTTAACCCTTGCAAGACAAGTGACCACATTTTGTGGTTTTGCTCAATAACTTTTGATTCAGAGCTCTAAAAAATACAACACATGCATGAGTAGAAAGAGCAAATATTTCTGCACACACAATGTCCAATTCTGTTTCACGACCATATTGCGGTTGATGCCCGGAATTATAAAAACGAGAATAAGCTTTGAAATCCTTAAATTGGCAACACATTGAGATGTTCAAAATCATTGTTTTTTTAAATCAAAATTGGCACTTCTTTCAACTTTACCACAAAATTGCTAACCATGTATTTTGTTTTTAAAAACATTACAACTTATTAGAACCATGTAGCACTAACAGAAAAATATTGTTGTTGCCAATTTGAATGGGAAAATGTGATCAATTTAGCCCTTAAATAATTCCTGTCCTGAAAGGGTTAAATACAAAATAATCAACTTATTCGTTAAAGCATGATCCATAAACACTACCTCTTTCATACGCATCCTTCGACTTTCATTAATACAGTGATTAAATCCTTAATTTATCACGGCTCCTTTGATATAGACATGATAATTTCTAAGACAATGGTAAAATAATATCGGTAGAAGTCGGCATGACTAGTGTAAGTTACCGATAAATGGTTATCTCGATACCAAGGAGGTCTTCAATCATTAAAAAATCGATATGAGATCGATATTGAAGACAAAATGTTGATTGCATTGTGACGTCAGAAAGGGCTAGACTGGAAACCCATTTTTCGAATTGTTTGATGAGTCTGACACGGAGTGATTCTGATGAAGAAGGTGTAGACAGACATCCAATTATTGTTCGATCTAATGCATCCATGGTCACGCATTGTCGATTCCATTGACATTAAACAGTGTTAATGTATAGGTTTGTCTAATTGGAGAATTGGTTGTCAAGAGTGTCACACATTTTGCAGATTAGGTTCGCTAGCAAACACGTAGGCTAATTCAGTGGGTCGAAACAGCCCGAGCCGCCCCCTCCCCCCCCCCCCCCCCCACCATTGGATAAAACCCCCACTTACATTAACAAAGGACCCTTTTAGGGGTAAACCTTCCCCTTTCTGAGAGAGCTTCGAGAGAGCCGACGATATTATTCCCGAAATCATTTTCCTGCGGAAACTTAATGTCGGGAAAACTGTCGGCTCCCCATTTTCTTGCAGTCCCGGACCCAACCCTGCAAACTGGTTCATTTATTACATCACCTTTTTTCTGCAACCTCTCCATTTATGTTTTAATATATTATAATAAAAACAAGGGCTCTGTTAATCCGAGCTTAGCCTATTTTCAGGCCAGTCTACTACACAAATTCCAAATTTTGAAACGAATGTGACACTTTTCATATTTACCGAAGTCACTTCTTGTGTACAACTGAAATTTTTTTTAAAGTCCATAATGTTGTAGGGTTATTGCCATTTTGGTCATTACATGCACTTTGATAATTTTAGTGCGAGTTCCATGCAGTATGTTTCATTATAAACATCCGTATACATTTTTTTCTTCATAAGAATCCATATTTATATGTAGAAGCACACTTTATACACATTTAAATAACAGAAGGAATGAGGTAGAGGGGAAGGGGGGTGGGGGTCCTGTAAGGACTGACAGTTTTGCTCCAAGCTACTTACAACCTACTATAATCAGTAGTGTATCCGTGTTTTCGTAACCGGGGGGGGGGGGGGGGGGGATGGTGTCCTTAATCTGTGAGACGCCCACTCCCCAAAAAACAATCGGTACATGTCTAGAGAGGAGCACCCCCCCCCCCCCCCGCCCCGCCCATCTACTGGTAGTCATGAAATAATGTCAGATCGGGAAGTGATAGTAAATTATGATCTTCAATATCACTGTTACACAGGGCCCTATAGCAGCCTAAAAAGATGATTGCAACACATTAAATATGAAACATTCGAGTATATTGCTGTCATATTTTAGGAGGTGATGAGGGTTACGAGGGAGTTCAAATGCTGTGCTGGATGCTGCTGGTGTGCTAATGTAGACTGCTGTGGTATGGAGATCATCGTAGAAGCACCTGTGGGGCAGGTCATGGGTTACGTCAGACAAGCGTAAGTGTTCTACAGTTTTCTGTTTTATTCGCTCTGATTACATTTGCACCAGACATTTAACCACTAGGGACGTCGATAGAGAGAGAGAGACAGAGAGACAGACAGAGAGACAGACAGGCAGACAGAGGGAGAGAGACAGAGACAGAGAGTCATATAGGCAGATAGAGAAAGAGACAGATAGACAGACAGGCAGAAAGAGATTGAAAGAGATATATATAAACAGACAGATAGAAAGAGAGAGATAGACAGGGGGAGAGAGAGAGATAGACAGGGGGAGAGAGAGAGAGAGAGAGAGAGAGAGCGAAAGGGGCATGGCTGGTTAACATGTTAATGGCATTTGTTGAGAGAGGGGAAGAGAGAGACAGATAGACAGACAGGCAGAAAGAGAGAGACAGAGACAGACAGACAGGCATAAAGAGAGAGAGAGATAGAGACAGACAGACAGAAAGACACAGAGAGAGAGAGAGAGAGAGAGAGAGGGGGGGGGGGGCGCTGGTAAACATTTTGTTGCGGTGATATTTGTTGAGCCTTACAGGCAAGTAACAAAATCTGAGCACCTACCCAACCCCTAGTTTGGATATTTAAAGACTCAAACTGTATTCATAAATAGGCATGCCCCATACCTTACCTGTAACACAAGACGTTCATAACCGATTTTATTCAATACTTTTACAATACAGGCAGAGCGGTTGGTATCCCAACTACAACATACTGGATGCATCACGGAACTGTGTACTAAAGGTTCGAGGCCCCTGCTGTATCTGCCAAGGAGCATGTTGTACTTGTGACCAAGAATTTAAGGTATACCCATGGATATACCCCTCTACATAATTCTGATCACTTTCAGGGATTTTTAAAGCTTTATATCAATGATTGTAACTTTTTACTGATAACAAGTTTCACGAAAACAGGGCCCAGACTGTACTTCAGAAGTAGATCTGAAAATGTGGCCCAGGACAAATGTATTTTGTTACATAACTATTTTTCATTTGAAACAGAAAGTAAATCCTAACTAAAGTACGATAGTGTTATCATTCGATGTATTATTACGTCCAGATTAACTCGATAAAGTAAACTGCAAGATTATTTTTTATTCATTAAAGATATGTGCACTAATAATTTCTCAATGATAATGGAATTGATGTTTTTTTACCTTGTTGAAATAATTATCACTCATTTGAACAGTTATGGATATGGACTCACTACAACCTACAAATCACGGTTTTGTAATAATTATTCAAAGTATACTGTGAGCATTGTTTAAAATTAATTTCTTTTTGCTGGAATACCATTCGTGAATAAGATGCAGGTAAATTTTATGGTTACATTTCAGTTTTCCAAAGGTTCATAATTCCGAAGGTTCGCAATCCTGAAGGTTTGTTACTCCGGAGGTTCGTATTTCGAAAAATGAAATAGGATTCACAATTCCAAAAATGCAATAAAGTCCTGACTCATTTTTCACAAATAGAACCTTCGCAATCATGAACCCTATATAATTTTCGGAAGAATGAACCTTCGGATAAACGAACCTTTGGAATAACGAACATTCGGAAGAATGAAGTTTCGGATAACCGAACCTTTGGAATAACGAACATTCGGAAGAATTAACCTTCGGATAACCGAACCTTTGGAATAACGAACATTCGGAAGAATGAAGCTTCATTTTCGGAATATTATTATGAACATCCTGGTCATGGATAATAATGGGATTCGAAATTATTAACCGTCGGGAAAACGAAAAAAACAAACAAAAAAACCTCCCCAATTTTATTTTAAAGTATTTGAATATGCACGAATCATATCTAATTTTCTCTAATTGAATTCTACATCTATATTTTTATTATTTGTTCTTAAGGTTTGGGATGCTAATATGACGAGTGAGGTTGGTAAGATTAGCAAGCAGTGGAGCGGCTTTGTCAAGGAGCTTTACACGAAGGCTGATAACTTTGGAGTCTCATGTAAGCATTCTAACTTTATGACTAACAACACATTTCCCTTGAAATATTCTTTTGTATAGCTCTATCAACCCCCCCCCCCTCCCCAATCTTTTGGAGTGATGGAAAAATCTATATCAGTGGCGTATCCAACTTACAATGGGGCCGGCGTAAGCCCTCTGTTTAAAGAAAAAATGAATGTATGATCTGCAAACTACAATAACAGATGTCATGCTTTATGTAAAATTTATATGCTGCCTTTAGATGTTTCTTACACCTTTGCATGATTGTTTTAATATAGTGTGGCGTCATATAAATGTTGCGAATTATCATCATCATGATCATCATCACTATCATCATTATCATCATCATCATCGTTATGATCATTTCTTTCCTTATTAACAATTGCAGTTCCCATGGACCTCGACGTGAAGATGAAAGCAGTCATGCTTGGAGCAGTGTTCCTTATTGTAAGTCTGCATTTCATTCTTTTCTCAAGGTAATCTAATGCCGGTTGCACGCACAAGAGGCATAATGACGGCGGACTGCGACAGCGAATGACGCGGTCTTTGACGCGCCTATGTGCGGCAGACATTGTACAAAGACTGAATAAAACCCGGCTCAAGCGAGGCGTCATTTCGATTGCGTCAGTACCTGCGCTAATCGAGGCTGGGGGGTGTTTCATAAAGCTGTTCGTAAAGTTACGCATGACTTTACGAACGACTTGAATATGAAGTGCCAGATAGGTTGCCCCAAGTTTTTCCTGGTGTTTTAATAAATTGTGACTGTATATCCAATAACCTCAATTAAATTATGGCAAAAGAATATATTTTGCATTCATTTTTTTTTGTTTTGTTATAATAAGAATGTTAATCTCATCTGCACAGTCCAATTCTAGTTGATGGAGTTAAAAAATGATTGAGCATCCCATTTGGCTTGTCATATTTAAGTCATTCGTAAAGTCACGCGTAACTTTACGTGTTTTTTACGTCAGCAAATGGCGCCTCGTGTGAGCTGAGCCGGGCTTAAAAACGGAACTGTGCAAACATTGTGTTGAATTACTTGAGCCTGCGTTGGGTAACTTCATGGGCTTCATTAGGCAATAACGCAATATTCCCGATCAGTGTTCCTATAACAGCGATTTTTTTTCCCCGGACAAATCCGACACTTTCCGATTTGTCCTTACCCTCATGATCTTGCGTCTGTGCCTGGAGTGTGACTGAATGCTTTTCATTGGCGCAACTAAATTGACGCCTTGTGTGCAACCAGCATTAGATACAATTAATTCTTTCATGTGTCAACTGAACATAATTTTTATGACTATTTATAAAAAAAAAAAAAATTCCAGTTTTGAAAACCACGTTCACCTGTTCAAGATCTTACATGGCAAATCAAATAGAACTTTTGTGTTATTTGGATGTACTGCTTTCTACGTTCATTTCCAGGGGAGCGTTTCATCTAGCATTTTGTCAGTGATTTTTACCGACAAATTTGCTCTCAGCCAATCAGATGCAAGGACTTCAGTAGCTTATAACAGTTGTCGGTAAAAATCACTGACAAAACACTTGATGAAAGGCCACCCTGGTCGGATAAAATACAAAGATTACGTAAGCCAAGCCATATGAATTTTCCCCCCCGTCTGCTGAACCATATAATTGTCACCAACAACTGGGATGTCTATTCATGGCGAATGGGGGAGGGGGGGGGGTCATATTGACGGATATCTTACAATAATTAGTTCCGTAATTATTCAGTGCAATTGCTGAATCGTTATATTTAATGCCAATGTCAATAACCAAGTATAAAATGTTCTTCATTTTGTTCTACTCCCCCCCCCCCCCCCCCTATAAACAGGATTTCATGTACTTTGAGGAAAACGACAACAACAGCAACTAAATATGTAAACAGCGTTTGGAGCCAAAGTAGTGTGGTGACGTCATTTCAGCATCGCCTAACAATCCTTTCAGCCCGTGAACCGCTTATGAAATAAACTGTTGTGATAAAACAATCTTTCTCATATCCATGGATTGCAACGATTCAAAACTCACCGTGAAGAATTGTTTTTTTTTCAAATCGTCTTCTTGTGCTTTAAATATTAATAATTGATTGATCATACAATTTTGATAAATTTTAATATAATTTTGTTGGAGAATTGGAGAATGTGTACTAAAAGTGGAAAAATCAAATTGAATCAAACGATCTGGTTAGATGTAAAGCTAGATACACTCCTCTAAAATGAATAAGTAATAAAGGACGGACTTTCCTGTGTATTCACTTTAAAAGCCCTTTTTAAATCACAAAATATTTTTCTTTTTAAATTTCACAAATGGATTGAATCAAGTTGAACACAATCAATATCAGAAAATTAATCTAATGGTATGAATTGTCTGTAAACAACAAACTTTTTATCTAATATTTTCTTGCATAACATTTGAGAAGTGTAATATAACTAATATAACCTTGAATTCTGTATATTGATATTGTAACTGAATGTCGATATTTTTACTGTGATATTTATCAAAACATATTTAAATAGTTGAATTCATATAGTTGTAATTTCAAAGAAAAGTAAATGATGTAGCTAAGTTCTGATTAGAAAGCGCTCTATAAAGAATTGTGTGTGATAAATTTCTCCTTGATGATTTCTATTCAAAGAGAATGTAATCAAAACGTGACATTGATGTTTCTATGATTTGATTCAAATACTCAGTAAAATCAGAGAACGAATTTTAAAACTATTGATTCTATTATGTTTCAAGCGTGTAAACCACTTCCCTCTGAAATACCACAAGTGGCGGTTCCAGGGGAAGGCGGAGTGGGCCGCAACGGAGCGACGTGAGAGAATAGGGTAGTCCTATCAGGTATACAATAGAAATTTGCATATGAATGGGCGATGACGTAACACCTGAGATTATCACCTATCTTGTTATCCAGATGGTCGGTGAGAGCCCCAGTTGCAAAATGAATTCCAGCGTTCACATCCTTCCGTGCCAGAGAGTTACCTCCTATCTTGAAGGCCTTTCTGACTACTGCTTGTGTCCCTCTTTTCAAAAGGGGGGTGGCTACCCGGAGTTCCCTTGTAAGTAACCCACCAATGCCAAAACCATGTTGTGTCATGGCACCAGAGAATACAGGAACACCATTTCCTACCTGACGGGTGTAGTAATCGGTATAAACTTGAGGCGAGACATACTTGGCTGACGTCATCTTGAATCCGAGATACACTTTTTAACTGTGAATGAAAGAAGGAGCTCTCTTCCTCAGATGTAGTTTAACAACGACTGTCTCCAACGCTGAAATGGAATCCTACGACCCGTTGCATCCCTTACATCGATCTCAGTCGTGTTGAAGATCTTTTGAGTCAGGGGTAGATAATGCGGTAGCTCAAAATTGACCGTCGCTGCCATTCTCTTTTTCTTTCTCTTTCTCTTTCACTGTGACAACGCGTAATAGAGGAGCCCTTGTGTCGCCCACAATCTGATGTTCAGTGATATCCGAATACACGTATAAAGTATGTATCATCATCTTATCCACCGATAACGGAGCTTCCAAGGGTCCCACCATGGGAGATCCATCCTTAAACCCAAGCATGGTGGCTACCCCTCCTATCAATTTTACCCTGTAGAAAGGATCGTTCGTGATCGTTCGTTAGTAAGGTCGCCTTACTGGAGTACTCGTTGAATGTAAACTCAACGGTGCGGCGCAATAATCGGTAGGCACGATGTGAGACAGAAATTCCCAGATATCGCTGTAGTACCCGTCGGATATGCGATGTTCATTCCAGCTTTCTCCACTATCGGGTGAATAAAGAATCCGGGAGTTCAGATGAGATGAATGAAAATTGTGCTATCGATGAGGGTAGTGTATCTCCACCAATCCGACCCCACGGTGAGTGGTAGTCTGACTTTGAACGACGACAACGAGTTCTCCGGCTAGACGTCGAGCGAGCAATTGCTTGGCAGGGTAAAATAAAACGAAGATGCTGCTGCCCTAGCCATGGTAAATGAACTAACTCTGATCGGTCCTTGTTGTCCTCTTTTATTGTAGACTTACGACATCGGTGACGTAACTGTTGAACTTGCCTGGATAACCCCACCACTTGACAAAAGTATTCGGTCACCTAACCTCGCTTTCGTGTGTGTAAAATACGTTTAATTTTGTATACATTGTCTCGAGGGGGAACCACTTTTTGCAACTATTCTTCGTAGAAGGTGCTATCAATTTCTTCTCCGCTGTCATCTTTGACTTTGTAGACAACAGGTTTCCTTCTGACAATCTTACTGACGGTGTATATCTCTTCGGTCCACTTGGGGAGATAAGCTTTCCGAAAGGTTTGTGTCACCATGGAAAGCCTGACTTTATCCTCCACGTGAATTGATTTTTTTTTAAATCGCCTTTGGATAAGTCAGCGTACAATGTCATCCAAACCTCCTTTTCGTTGGTGGCCTCATTTTCCTGGGATGACAGTCCAATACTGGAGTGCTTGCGGCGGTTGTAATCGGAAACTAGTTTACCCGACTGCAGTATGTACGATTTTCGTCCTTCTTGCAAGATCTTTTGAAATGCTTTGACAAGGGTAGGTGCTTTCTTGTCTTTGAGAGGTGAGGCCCAAGTGAATTTAGAGAATTATGTCTATACACGTCAAAAGATATTTAAATCCTTTATTTTGCCGCGAGAGAGCCTGCATGTCCACCAGATTCACTTGCCATTGATGATCGATGCCATACACGATGACTCTATTTCGCTTGAAACGACGACGGAGGGGTCTGTGAAGGGTGTATGTTGGTTGTTCCTTCAGCCAATCCCATGAATTGACTTAGAAAGTCTACGTCTTTGATGATGAGTTTTGAATCTGTCAACAGGGAGAAAACCCTCTCAAGATTTACAGTATAGACCGTCTTTGCCAGGTTATTTGGTTGCCTTACTTTCCCCAGAAACTGTTCAAACAGATTTTGCTCACCGCCTTGAGCCCCTTGTTGGGGTTGATTTTTGTTTCGTCCAAATTAAAGCACGCCCTATTTTCATAGTACATTTTGATGTACTCTTTCCTAGTCCTTTGGGTCTCACGATTATGTTTGTCGGCATGCAACTGACATTCATTAGGCCAAACGCTGAATTCTTGTTTCACCTTCAAAAACAAATCTATTTACTTCCTGAAGAGCCCTCCTTCCTGGTTCTGGGGATTATACTGAGTGAAGCGTGGATAATGCCACACTTCATGCAGGGTGCCTACTCTATATTCTAGTTCCATTACCTTCTTCGCCTCTTCTGTAACCCAAGTTGAAACGAGAGCCCTTTCCTCATCTTCATGCTCGCATTTTGCGCTTTGTTTTTTGTCGGGGCACGTACGACAGAGGGGGAAGGAAGAACAGGATGAAAGAGTTTACGAGGTGGGTAAACTTTGCACTTCACGAAGCCAAAGCAGTGGTGAATACTTTCGAAATTGTCCGTTATCATGTTCGGGATGACCGAGTGGAAATTTACCGTATTTGCTTACCCAAGGATCAAACTGCAAACATCGACATTCTTTCATTGCCGTGAATCCGGTGATGGAAGTTAATTGCGTTTGTCCTGCCGTCGTAAAAGGCACGGCGCGGGTTGAAAGGATCTTGAAAAGTTCTTTCAGAAAGTTTTGCAGCGTTATATTTTCTTTTTGCATCTTTCAAAAGTCACTATCCCACATGATGACCCCATTATATCCCTGTTTTCTCAAGGCATTGATTCTGTACATTGTACTCTCGAATGCCTCCTTAACGCTAACTTCCGAACCCGGGATGAGCACGTCGCGTCTTTTGTAGCAACGTGGACATCCGTGCCAAAGATCGCCTAGACACTCGTAACAAGTCCGTGTTGGCGGATGGTATCCATCCACCCCGTACCTTCCAAAAGTCCCAATGTGTCGTTCTCCCCCGTTGCGCTCATGTTCTATCCGGATTCCCTCCTTTTTGCTCACCCATTCCAGCCATTTTAGAGCAACGATCGAACGTCGATCTTTACACCTGTAAACCTTGAGTAGGAATGAGACCTATTGAATTTCTTGTTAAAAACTGAGTCCGAAACACTGTGTTGCAGGTCGAGGCTATTGTAATGTTCTGGAACGGGTCGATTTTATCCGTTATTGCTCTTAAAAAGCCATCTGAAAGCCATACAAGCTTCCATGAGAATTTGTACATTAGAGCGACAATACTACAATAATTCTTTCTGGAGATTGAATCTATCGTTTTGATGCTGCGCATACCAAACATTGAACTCAGCGCGCTTTTCCTCCGAAATCCCTTTCGGATCAGGTCATACGCCTGGTTTTCAAGGTTACTGAAGAGGTGAGGGGGGATCTTTTCTTCAATTCATATAACTCAAATGTTGAAGGGAAAGAAGACAACGGCATGGCAAGAAAACTAAGCGAATCTATACACTTTTCATCATTAACGGTCAAAGAGAGAATTTTATCGCATTTATGATGACTTCGGGTATTAGACCCGATTTCAAACAAAATTCTTGTATAAACTGTGAATCGTAGGAGCGAGCATTGTGAGCGGTTGCGATTACCCCTTTGTGATCCGAATAACCATTCCCCAAATTCATCTAGTGTACCGTCCCCTCGAAATATTATATTCTCGAACTCTGAAATGAGGGCATGCATCGGATTTGTCAAAACATACACATACCCTCATTGCGACGAATACATTGGGTATGTGTTTGAAGACAGGACCCTGTTTACTTTCTTCACTTTTGACAATTTGATGGCATTCAAGGTCAAAGAAAATAAACTTCTGTTTGTCCGTGGTGCTCCTCTCTTCACCGTTCTGTTTCCCTTTCCCCCTCCCTTTTTACCATCCCTTTTCTTTCGTAAAGGGAGCAATGAAGTACCGATGTCCTTCTTTCAAATGGTAGTACGACAACGTTCACAATACCCCTTCCTAAAATCATGGGTTTTGGCAGTGCTACGGATTTTATTTAACAGAATTTTACATAGTTCACATTTAAAATATAACCGGCAATGACATGACTATCCACGCATTTATGCTTGACTTTCAAACCGTACCCTTTGAGACTTATACGGCAGAAATAACTCTTGCGGAAGAAAGCGGGCGTTAGTGCAATGACGTCAAAGCGATTATGATGTAACAAATGCGAGATAACATGTCTGTTTGGCGGTCCGTTGAAAATTTTAAGGTGGTTACCACCATTAACATAGACGGTTATCTGGTACCCTCTTTCCCCCAGTACTTTTTGAAATTTTTCTATTTCTGGAATTCCACATCCACCTTTCGGTACATTGCATCTTTGAACAACTGTTTCGCTGCATCGGTTTAAGGTGTGTTAGCTTGGATGTGTGTCATGTAATAATAGTTTGTAGGATCTTCCTCTTTGTGAACATGTGCTATGGCTACGACCAAAGCTCTGCCTAGACACAGCTCATCTTTGTTGAGCTACTCTTGCAACAATCACATGTATCCACGCATTTATACTTGACTTTCAAATCGTACCCCTTGAGACTTATACGGCAGAAATAGCTCTTGCGTAAGAAAGCGGGCATTTGTGCAATGACGTCAGAGTGATTATGATGTAACAAATGCGAGATAACATATCTTGTTTGGCGGTCCGGTGAACATTCTACCGTGGTTACCACCATTAACACAGCTCATCTTTTGTTGGTAATTTGGATGAAGCATTTTTTTCTTTATGAATTGGTCAAGGGGGATCATATTTTCGGATCCCTTACCACCCTGCGGCATCCGGATGTGAACCATAATGGATTTTAAATCCATCCTCTACAATGAATTCTTCGTTGGACTATAAAAATTTGTTCCAACAACACCAGAATGCGATCGACCGAGAGCTGATCTTTTCGAGTGAGAGGAATACCTACGCCTTGGCGTAAATTTGGGGAGGAAAGAATTAAATACCTCCGCAAGTCGTGAAATCCTTGCGTAAGTCGTGAAATTATACCTTCTAGCAAAGTTTCCACAACCATCCGGATGTGAAACAGACGGATTTTAAATCCATCCTCTACACTGAATTCTTCGTTGGACTGTAACATTTGTTCCAACAACGCCAGAATGCGATCGACCGAGAGCTGATCATTCCGAGTAAGAGGAATACCTACGTTTTGTCGCAAATTTGGGGGGGGGGGGGGAAGAATGAAAGCAAGTCGTGAAATTATCCTTTCTAGCAAAGTTTTAACAACCATCCCGATGTGAACCACACGGATTTTAAATCCATCCTCTTCAATGAATTCTTCGTTGGACTGTAAAATTTGTTCCAACAACGCCAGAATGCGATCGACCGAGAGCTGATCTTTCCGAGTAAGGAAAGAATGAAACCTATACCAGGTCACCGTCGTGAAATCCCTTCGCAAGTCGTGAAATTATACTTTATAGCAAAGTTTCAACAAACTCAAGAGTTCCCCTTCCTTCTATAAGTCGTTGTAGAGGTCGTACTACAATGTCGAAGTCAGTCACACGACCTCCAAACCGTGGTGCATCCCTTTCACGCTGTTGACGGAATTCATAGGAATCTTCGATCCGCTCCTGAAACACAAACAACAACAAAAACAAAAACAAAAACCAAAAAACAAGGGTTTTTCATTCAGTTGTATTCGTTTATTAAGATATCCAAAGGTTTAATATGATTACATGATCTTGGGATCCAATGTCAATTTCACTACCCTGCAACAGGAAAACAGGTCCTGACTCAAGACATTCTCCACGTCTTCCATCACCTGTAGTACGTAGCTGGTTTAGAGAGAGAGAGAAAAAAAGAATACGATGAGATGATAGATAATGTACAATTTTCGCTATTAGTATTTTTCTTCTTTTGTCTCTCTCTCTCTCTCTCTACAAACATATTGTTTAACTGACCATTTCGTTTTGTTCTACACCTCCTTGAGTCGTTGGAGGGGTTTCGGGAATAACGGGATACTCCTCTTCGTCATCTGATGGCGTTTCGGGGATAACGGGGTACTCTTCCTCCCATGTAGAAGCCGAAGACTGTGCCGATGAAATGCCTCGTCTTTCATTGAGAATTTCCTCCCTTCCAGTGTTTCTTCGTGCTTCTCTTACCTTGGCTTCCCTGTCCTTATGACGTTGACGACGCTCTTCCATGCTGGCAAACGACTCTCTGGCTTCATGATAATTCTTCTCATCGTGGGTAGTCCACAGACTTGCCATAGTATTCTGCAAAATACAACGTCTACAATCATGAACTCTCCATGCATCTCGTTTATTTACATTTCGTAAGACGTAGCGTTAGACCCTATGCATGTAAACATCATGATAAGAAGAGAATTCAGGTTTTATGAATCAACCTCCGAGATAGCCTATTGTGGAATACCGCCATCTTATGGTCAGTCTGAGCAATGGTTTACATTCAAGCTATCTGAACCATTGAACCAGGGAAGTGTAACTAGTTACACTTCCCTGATTGAACAATGCTACAATAACAATCTCTGCTAGGTCTTAGAGGTAGGAGTTGAAAACTGATTTTATGATATATGAATATGCAAATTTATATTGTACACCTCATTTGACTACCCCATTCTCTGACGTGCCCTGCTGGCAGTGGCGTAGCTAGAGGGGGCACGTGCCCCCTTAATCAAATGGCAAAAAAGAAAAAGAGAGAAAATTAAAGGGAAAAGGGAAAAATACGAGGAAAGAATACAAAAAGGACCATTTCCCGCACACCCAATAAGTGATCTCGTAAAGTCGCATTTAATTTTCCAAATAAGACAGGTGCCCCCCTCCCCTTCATGATGCCAGTGCCCCCAATGGCTTGACTCACGCTACGAAACTGTCTTCTGGCCCAGACTTCCTACAAAATGATATACACGTGTGCCCCTTTCTCAATGCCAAAATGTACCCCCCCCCCCCCCACAATACACTCCACGTAGCCTCCCCCCTTTTTTTTCTTTAGATATTCTAAAACCTAAGTGTGCAGTAGTTCTAGGACTTCTGATAATCTTTCTTTATATTTTTGTCACAGATTTTTGAAGACATAGTTTTGCACCCCTCCCTCGATTAAAAGGCCTGCTACAGATCACCGCATGTTGTTATAATGGTGCCCTCATGAATAGTTTAAACATTACAGAAAATATAAGATACCAACAGAGATGACAAAGATTTTTTTATACAATACCTGTCTCAATGTAAATTTTTGTATTTGAATCATCATGAGTATAGTCCAGTTTGATGTATAAAGTCCAATATTTTTTTAATCTAAAATAATGAAATACGTGACGTTTATCTCATTGAGCATAATATTAGATTTTCTAAAATCGTTTTTTTTTTCATGAACATGAAATACTGAAAAGTTCAATATTTATGATATAGTATAGCACCAGTGTTAACAAGAGATTCTGTCATGATACAGAGATGAAATTCTCATCATGATAATCGTTAAACCCAAAATGCATAATACTGTATTGTTTAAACTGTCTCCTCTCCACAGTGATTAAACTATAGTTATTACAAATCATACAAGTTTCGGGTCGACGATTTTGTTACCTTCAAAATACTGAAGTCAATCATTAAAACTTTCATGACATTCTATTTACGGGTCTAATGAATGATTCTGATTTTTTAAAAAGGTTTCATCAAGGCCCTGTTTCATAAAAACTTGTTATCAATAACAAGCTAAGATAATAATTATTGATATAAGCTATTGAAATCATTGCATTTAATTAGCTGTGAGCAAAATTTGAAAAATAGAAACGTGGCAGTTGTAATTGATAACAAGTTTTATGAAAGGGGTCTCTTTCATTGCCTTTTAGGCTTGACATAACTGCTCACGTTGACGTGGTTTTAAACCACTTTCAGCTGAATTTGTGAATAAAAGTATGAATTATATCTATCCTAGATTGTGACCGTGAACTTTCTTGTAATATTTTTTTAATCACTCCGGTAATGATCAAAAGTCTGATTAAGTTGTGTGCATGCTGTGTGTCATCAGGACTGTGTCGTAAAATATACAATGGAATTACTCTTTAAAAAAAATTGAAATTAACATTTAGAGCAGTTTCTGGTGGAAGGGGGGGGGGGATACCCCTGCTCGATTCTGAGAACGTTGTACACACTGGACATTCGATGACTGAGTGCCATATAACAGAGAGTTTGCATAATCTACTAGTATCCTGGAAGTGACAGGAGCTCTCCCAGCATGCATGCTCACAAACAGACTGGTAAGGAAGGGCCTGTTTCGTGCTATATTCGACAGATGAAAGTGAAGTGAGCTCGCAAGAGAAGAAACGTAGCGATTCAACGTCAGTGAGGAGTCAATCTCATTACCCAAGCTTCTGACAGAAGTTGAAGGTTAAAAAAATATATAAGCAGAGAGCGATAAATGGTCTAGTTTCTTAATAGCCTCATTTCAGGCCAAAATTGAAGAAAATCAAGCAGATGTTCGTATGCCTACTTTCAAGAGCTTAAGCCAAAGATGTTCTAATCGTAATACAAGCGTGGATGGCCTCATTCATTTTTATTGATTTCCCCCTCCGTTTTAACGCATGATTCCATGGCGAAATAATCAGCCTAAAAAAGGTCCATCGACCTCCGGCATTCTGTCAGGGGATAGAATTAAGTTGGTATTTACATGAACTTTACGTAACCTTTTATTGAGAAAAAAAAAATTACCATTAAAATATTGTGTATTTCTTACAATTAGAACAAGGACCCATAATTTCCTGGTTTAATGAAAGTAAACCTTTCATGAAAAATTGGCATAATTATTCAGCAATCCAAGCCATTTTTTTTGTTTTTGTTTTTGTTTTGGTGAAAGGTTTAATTCCCCTTTGATCAAACGTCATATTCAAAAACTTCCCAAACCCGTTTACTTCCTTTATTTTTAAACCAGGGGCGGCGCTACAGGTGGGGGGCAGAGGGGGCGACCGCCCCCCTATGATTTTTCAAGTAGTGAAAAAAGAAAAAAAAAGAAGAAAAAAGAAGAAAAGGAGGAAGAAAAGGGAAGAAAAGGGAAGAACGAAGAAAGCGGAGTATTAAAAAGAGAGGTCTTAAACATATAACTCTATATTACCCCTGTTATTTAATGGAGAAAAAATATGACGTCATGTTTAGGTCGTCTTGCCCCTCCTATCAAAATACCCTGGCGCCGCCCCTGTTTTAAACATTATGGTAGGCGTACTTTCATTCCACCAGGAAATTGCAGGTCCATTTTCTAATTGTAACAAATACACTTTCAGTTGTTCAAGCATAATAATCAAGTTGGTATATACGTGAACTTTATGTGATATTTAAATGAGAGAGAAACAAAAATGAAATATTAGGCTCTATTGTGTATTTCTTACAATTAGAACATGCACCTACAATTTCCTGGTTGACTGAAAGTAGACCGTTCATGGAAAATTGGCTTAGATTGCTTAATAATTATGCCAATTTCCCACGAAAGGTCTACTTTCATTCAACAGGGAAATTATAGGTCCATGTTCCAATTGTAAGAAATACACAATAATATGAATTACGCTTTTTAAACTTGACAAAATAATTTGCTGTATTTTGCTGTTTTATACAACACGCAGATAAAATTAAGGGCTATATTCAATAGAGCTATTGTTCATTTGTCTTTGTTTTTTATATTAGATATAGGGATATTTAGAATCAGCTCTCTTCAAACATCCGTTTGTTTTAATGCGGAAGGGAAAATCTAAAATCCTTATCACAAAATCTTCTTTTTTTCCCCATACATGTACGCATGCGAGAAGGCACGGGTCAGTCCAGGGGGGTGTTTCACAAAGATTTAAGTTTGACTTACAGTCGCACTTAAATTCTTAGTTGCGTGCGGTATATGACACATCACCGCATTGGTCAGATCATGCTCAGGGGACGCGCGCTATTGGGTAATCTACCATTGAGATTACGCGTTTAATACCGTATGCGCATTGGCACTTACGCATGACTTTAAGTCAAACTTAACTCTTTGTGAAACACCCCCAGCACCCCCCCCCCCCCCCATGCAGCACAGGCGCAACCATAGGGCGCAACATAACTCGTCGAATATTTAGGAAAATATAACGTGACCTGGAACATCCAATTAATAAAAGCTCTAGCTCACTGTCCGCAAATTCTAATGATTTGACCGAAAAAAACACTCTCAGAAAAACTAATTTTTCTACCCCTTCCAGTAGTATATAGGACTAGAATTTTTTTGCAGAGCATTCACGAAAAATTATAGATCCAAATAATTTAAGAATAGTAATTTCTCAAAATTTGACTTGTTTTCATGATTTCCCCCCTTTTCAATAATAGGAAAGGAAATACTTCTTTGCACTTCTTTGCTGGTCCCACTTGTTTTTTTTCTGTTATTTCTAGCCCTGGTAATTCGATATTTTAATATCACAGTCAAGGCAATTTCCTTGGTCCCAAGTAGTTTATTATACTGTACCATCATTCATGTCATTTATGTCATGGTAGGGCTGAGTGATATACTTTGTATCTGAACTATAGCTTGCTTGTTGTTTATATTAATTTTGTAAACTGCAGAACATGGCTACTCTATAGTCTAGTATCATAAAGATGTATTCTTTCTCTCTTTTGTTTTAGATATGACACTAGAAATCCTTGTAAAATGATGAATTCGGGTTCCAGACGGTTTGGTGTGTGTTTGTGCTGTGATTAATCTTATCCTCTGTAGTCTTCATTGTCCTACCATGGAAATGTATCTTAGTTACATTTCCCTGGTCCGACTACGTACCATTTGGACCTGGTCCTAGGCCAAATAGTCCTACTGGCTTTACGTTCCAATGGTGCGATGACGCTGACACTAACCATAACCCTTAAAAAATAATAAGACCTTTGCTAAATGGATTCATTTCATTATCTTGCGAGAGAGCAAGGTTACTAAGTGTGGTATACGATGTAGGGTCGTATCATCTCACTTCTAAATGAACCCCCCTCCTTTTCCTTTTCTCCTGATTCAGTTGTAATTTTCTGATTACATTGTTCATGTGCCTTTCGGGGTCTAAAATTGTCAAATCTATGTTTTATTCAAACTGTTGTGAACTAACTTTTATAACGCTAGTTTTAATGAACTGTGTTATGGAAAAGTGTGCAGAATTAATAATTATGTTTATTGATGAATTATAAAATCCTTTTATCAGCACTGCAATGTGACTTTTTTTCCGAAAGAGAGGCGAAAAGTCTCTCATGTATGTAGTAATCAACAATGATGAATCAAGACTTCTTTTAAGAATACAATATTCTTTATATCACATACATTTTTCAGTTTCTAGTCATAAAAAATATTAAATTATCGTATGAATGTAGTTTATTTGAATTTCTTCACCAAAAGATGTGAAATATAATTATCATTGCCTCTTGACATATGCAACAATGATGAAAATCTGACGGTTGAACATACATGTACATTAGATTTTGTTCATGAGCACTCTCTGTATGGAGAGAGAGGGAGAGAGAGAGAGAGAGAGAGAGAGAGAGAGAGAAAACGGGAGCGAAAAACACGGGGGTTGGGGAGGGGGGAAAGATAATAATAATAATGATAATGATAATAATAATATGTCTTGTTTACCCAGGGTAGCCTCATCAGTATTAAACATGTATACTGTTCTCCCTGAGGGCCCTGCAATTAATTACACCGGCTTTAGTCGAGTGACAATGATCAGGCGCTCAAGCAATTAAGGAATTTCTTCCTACCGGGTAACCATTTACTTCACCTGGGTAGAGTGTGGCGAGGGAGCGAGACAGAGAGAGGGAGCAGAGAGAAAGAGTATGTAAGAAAGGGGTAGAGACAGAGAAAGAAAGAAAGAAAGAAAGAGAGAGAAAGAGAGGAAGAGAAACAGAGAGAGAGAGAGAGAAATAGACATGATAGAGGGGAAGATGAAGAGAAAGTGGGATGGGAATCCTTAAGTTCTAATTTTATTAATCGCATAATAAGGTAATTTCGTCATCAACATTTTTGAAACTCCGGGTATCACAAAGACATTATAATCATTATCATTATTATTATTATTATTATTATTATTATTATTATCATTATTATTATTATTATTATTATTGTTGTTGTTGTTGTTGTTATCATTGTTATTATTATTATCGTCATCATTATAGTAATTAATAATAATAATAATTATATTATTATTATTATTATTATTATTATCATCATCATCTTTATCATTATCATTATTATTATTATTGTTATTACTATTACTATTTTATTTGTAAAATCAATATACAAATGTAATCAACAAAACAAAATTGCGTAACAGTAATAAATATAACAGATAAAACAAGAATATACGCGCAGATGTGTTCCTAAGCATTCTTTTCCCCCAGCTGCCTGAAAGGAAAAAAAATGTCATTTCAATCACTATGACCATACGGCCTTTCCTCCCGACTTGGGGAAAGCATACTCAGGAGCACTCAATCTAATTGATACATAAATTAAATTGCAAATGGGTATAAAGTGGTGTGTAATGAATTTAGTATACAACTGAAAACTCTGCATGATGTCAGAAGATCAGTTGGGATATACAAAAATAATAATAATGATGGGATAACGCTTGATAGATCAGACATAATTTCAAGTTATTTTAAATAAGAAATTAAATGATATGCTTTAACATTTGATTTGATGCTTTGTTAATAACCAAACTGCATAAATGTTGGACTATTTAATTGCCCGACTGACGGTATCTCTAATTTACAAAACCTAATAAACTTTAATAGGGTGCTTGATGAAACATGATACACTTACTGGTAGCATAAATTTACAGCGGATTACCTTCAAACATTTCAGTCGACCCCTCTATTGTACTTTCTTTCTATTTGGAGGTCATAATGCCATCCATAATTTATATATATATATATATATATATATATTATATAATGTGAGAAATCAAATGAATTGAAAGAGAGAAATAATTTGCATAGCTAAATTCATTGTTCCTCCTTACTGACTTCCTTTTTGTGGAAATAACTGCATGGTTTGCAAAAACTGTCTCCGCCGGGAGTCGAACCCGGGTCTTTGGCACTGTACGCAAAGGAAGTCAGTAGGGAGGAACAATGAATTTAGCTACGCAAATTATTTCTCTCTTTCAATTCATTTGATTTCTCACATTATGTAAATTTACCTACGAGAGTTACCGATGCTATAGTATTAGAACAAATTTCTTACACATTGTAAATAATTAATTAATTCTAATACATGAATCCGCCATGGATCTAGCTAGGCATGCGGCTTTTCATTGTTCAATACTCCCCTGTCCCTCAAAGAAAAGGAATAAATTAACTGCGAAGGGTTGCAAGGGCTGCCTGTCGGTGTTTGTACCTGGTGTAGCCGAATACCACTCAACCCGCCTCCGTGGTCCAGTGGTTAAGGCGTTTGGCGTACAGTGCCAAAGACCCGGGTTCGACTCCCGGCGGAGACAGTTTTTGCAAACCATGCAGTTATTTCCACAAAAAGGAAGTCAGTAAGGAGGAACAATGAATTTAACTACGCAAATTATTTCTCTCTTTCAATTCATTTGATTTCTCACATTATGTAAATTTACCTACGAGAGTTACCGATGCTATAGTATTAGAACAAATTTCTTACACATTATATATATATATATATATATACATATATATATATATATATATATATATATATACATACATATATATATATATATATATACATACATATATATATATATATATATATACATATATATATATATATATATATACATATATATATATATATATATATATATATATACATATATATATATATATATATATGTATATATACACACAATATATATATACATGTATATGTGAAACCCAGATTCCACCCTAATTATTGTTGCAATCAATACTTACAGATTTAATCAAAGTTACCCACATTGTAGTCTATCATGTTTTCTTTAATTCCACGCCTTGATCAATAAAATCCGACCATGGACAGCAGAACAGCAACATTTTTCCTGATTCATCTCAAATTTGCCTCTGCTCAAGTTTTGAATGAAATGGATGGTCATGTTGACCGCGCTCACAAATAATGAAAGTTATGAACTTCATTCATCCCAAACTTGGGCAAAGACGATTTTGACATGCTTTTTAAAAATGGCCAGTGCTCAGTCATCCATGATCGCATTTTCATGAGCATCCTATCAAATGAAAGAAGACAATATCAACTATTGGCAAGATTGGGTAAGATTTGGTAAGAATGATTAACTCTAGAGACCCCCTTACGGGGTATGAGAGTACAGTCAATCAACACATATACAAGTTATACAATCAACATGGACAAGTTATAAAAAAGGAATAATATCAAACATATATACAAGTTATAAAAAACATAAAGAGCATGTAGTAACACACCAAACATATTTTATAAATTTACAAGTTAAGCCTATCTGGGCATTTAACCCTTCTACCACTGCGGGTATACCTACAAATACCTTGTTTCGAGTTTATATCTATGTAATCTATGTACTATATCGTACCATTGCAATATATTTCATAGATTTCACTTCGTTTTTATAATATAATTATGTTTAATATGGGATTCCTTTTTATTGACTCACACTGTATATATAAGAATAACGAGGTGGAGATGCATTATTTGCCAATTGAAGTTTATTTTCCTAATTTTCTTCTATTACTACGCCAGTAAGTGTACTTTACAAAGTTGCCTTAGATTTTCTGCTTTCACACAGCTTAATTTGTTTTTGTTTTGTTTTGTTTTTGTTTTTGTTTTTGTTTTTGTTTTGTTTTGTTTTTGTTTTTGTTTTGTTTTGTTTTGTTTTGTTTTGTTTTGTTTTGTTTTGTTGTTGTTGTTTTTTTTGGGGGGGGGCGATATCCAAAAAGATGAATACTATTGCCAAATGGTCCATGACGATTTTCAAAAGCCGGAATTTTTTACGAGGGGAGGGAGGGGGGGGGGGGGGGCTTCTCATCAGTCCTCCAGTTTAAGATAAATATGTTAATTAAGTACTATAAATGGATTTTACTTCCTTCCCTCCTAAGGGACTCTGCTTTTTTCATGACATTGGTTGTCTGCAGATTCTTGCGCTTATTGCAAGTCATGGAGTGCGGAGAGGAGCGCTCATAATCAGGGATTGGGGTGGGAAAGGGGGGGGGGGGCTGAAAGTGGTGAGGTATTGTGTTGGGATGTGCGGGTGTGTCTGTCTCTCTCCTCCCCCCCTCTCTCTTTCATATTTCATTTTCCCTTTTTTTTCTTTCTCCTTTAATCTTTTATAAATTTTCTTTCAGTAAAAAAACAACAAACAACAACATATAAAAGGAACAGTTATATTTAAGGTTTATTTTCAGTTGTTTAAATTCTTTGTTCTTCCCTGAATGTATACATTTTTCCAGATAACGTAAAGGTATATTTTCAGTCGTATATCTGTATGATTTCAAATAAGCTTCAAATAAGCTGAGATTTAAAGTGAGTAACAAGTACATGTATATGTAAATTCTTTGTTCTTCCATGAATGTATACATTTTTCCATATACGTATAGATTTACTTGGAAATTGTAAAAGTTTCTGATATACTTTATTCATGATTGCAATATTTCTATTTTTGTATATCTGTTGATTTCACTGAAAAAGAAATGAATAAAAGAATACTTTTAAAAAATGTACATGTTTACCAGCGACATGTTTGTCAACTGAACATAACAGAGAATTATGACTAGTGCACTTGCTTATTTAGTTTATTTAGTTTATTTTGGGAGTATTGTCTGAGTGTGCTCTCTTGTAAGCATATATATTCACGCCCGATGGCACCCTTGTCAACGGAGAATGGACCCCCATGACTGTCTCACCGAGTTTCAATCACTATTGTGTTCGCACTCGCTTTCATATCACGCGACGCCAAAGAATCGCGTGCAGTTAGTTAGGCTTTCGCGGTTACTGTCGTCCTTCAGTTCGATATGTCTGACTGCACTGTATTATTCCACCACAGATAATAGCGGTGTATTAATCTCATGCGGGTACCATTGACTGTATACAAACTCGCGCTTGCAGTCATAACAATGTGTAATGTTATTAATGCAAGGGTCTTCGTTGTAGCGTGGCTTTTCTGACGGGAAACATCATCGCATTTATCCAGTTAATATATCTTGAAGGGTGACCTTATATTAGAACGGCGTAGCTCGGCTTGCTATATGAATGGTATGAATACAGACTGGATTGAAGTATACTCATCAGCCGTGGTCTCTAGATCAGTCACTCCGTACTGGTTGGATGTAAGGTGAGTTCAAATACATACAAAGCTGATAATTATATGCAGAGACTCCAAACCCCAATCATCGCCTAAACTGGTGATTCTTTTGCGTGGACCCTGGTGATTCCTTTGCATGGACCCTGGTGACCACATTGAGCATGCTGAGAGCGCGGATGGCGAATTGTGACCTTCGAGAGTGCTCGCCATAACGGGTGGAAGTCCAGGGGCAGCGTACCCGGAAGCTAATGGATTTTAAGGATTCCTGTTTAGTACATGTTTTTCAAAAACTGTTTTGACACATTTGTTAAATTCGTTTTAACAAAGAGCAAAGTGCAATATAGTATCTGTATTATATCACAGAGCTTAGGAGGAGGGGGGGGGGGAACAACTTATAAAATTATCGACTTAAAATTTTAATCATTAAATTAAAAAATCCCATGAAAATATGATAACCCTATTTTTCTTGCCATTGAAAAAAAAAATCTGTTTCACTAAATTGATTTGACTTTTAGTTTTCCATAATTATCTGAAATGGTGTATAGGGTTTAATAGTCTCCAGAATAAATGGCGTGGGAGAAACCCGCAACCACATATATACCACCAGGTTACTCGGGTATGAATGTACATAATATATGCCAACGAATATTAACAATCACCATCCACTGTGAGATGACATATGTGTCATTAGGCCTTCTCGTACTCCATCACGTTCTTTAAACGACATCGCATGTTTGTCTACATTACTTGACTGTTACGCATATCATAAATAAAACGTCACATTAGAGGCCTTATTGGAGGTGCACCAGTGTAGGGGTAGATCCAGGATTGTCCGAAATGGGGGCGGGCCGGTGAGAATTTTCCCCGACAGTAATTTCTCCCAAGGCCTGGGCACAAGGCAGAAAAATCTCTCACAACCAAGAAAGCACATAAGCAACAACAACAACAAAAAAAAAAAAAAAAAAAAGAGAGAGAGAGAAAGAAAAAAAAGAAGAAGAATAGAAGGGTTCTCACATTTCCAAGGACATATTCATCTCTATTTTTTGGGTTGTTTTTGTTGTTGTCTTGGCTCTTCCCCGGGGGGGGGGGGGGGCGGAGGTTCAAAGTTGCACTGCTTTCTAGGCTGAGCATAGTATAGGTGTTGGCCCTATTTTAAAAAACCCCAAAATGGGAAAACGGATGAGTTATTGCAGTGGCGTATCTACGGGGAACAGAGGGGGCACGTGCCCCGGGGGGCACTTGAAGAGGGCGCAAAAATGCAAAAGAGAGAAGGAGAAAAAGGAGAAAATGAAGAAAAATTGGAGCCTTACAGTTTAATAAAATGCGCCCACAATCCAGATAAGAGTACATAGAAAATAGCATTTTTTAAAGGGTTTAAAATGCCAAAATTTTCTAAAGCTCGGGAGCTTTGCTCCCTCGCTTAATTAGGTTTCTTCAGGATCTCGTTATAGGATATTGTGCATAAGTAACGTTTTAAAGGGTTCAAATTCACACTAATTGCTTTGCTCCCTATTGTATATTTTTCATAAGAATCTTATTCAATTTTGTGCCCCCCCCTCCCACATAACACACGATAAAGTGCATAAAATAGCCATTTCAAAGGTTCAACTTTCACCCCCCCCCCCCAAAAAAAAAAAAAAAAAAAAAAAAAGAGACACACAAATTTCGATAGCCTTGCTAAATGCCTCCAATATATCTTGTCAGGTTTTTCGTTGATTTTGCGCCCAAATAATATAGGAAGAAGTGAATAGAACACGGTTTTCAGTGTTGGAAATTTTGAAATCCCACTAGAGCTAGGCTGCTGTTTTTCCTTTTTTTTTTCTTCTTCACAGGGTAATATAAATTCGAAATGGCATTTCTGAGGGGTAAAATTTCCCCCCAAAATGACCACTCATTCGCTTTGCTCCCCCACTTATAACTGATAAGTTTGTGCAGCGGGGGGGGGGGGGGGGGGGCGCAATTTTGTTGCCTGCCCCGGGTGTCATAATTTCTGGATACGCCACTGAGTTGTTGGTTGAGTGGACCGGTCTCTCCGAAATTCCGCAGTCGAATATTCGCCCCGAATGTTCGGTGTATTGTCAGTCTGGAGAGGCTCAGGGGAGCGTTTCATCAAGCGCTTTGTCAGTGATTTTTACTGACAACTTTTATAAGCTACTGAAATCCTTGCATCTGATTGGCTGGGAGCAAATTTGTCAGTAAAAATCACTGACAAAACGCTTGATGAAACGCTCCCCTGGTCGATGTGATGATAGGGGGATCATCTAGGGAGTTTCTTATACCATGTCCGATTTCTTTCAAACTTTAACCATCCTATTTTTCTTATTTGTCTCCTTGCACACAAATCATCTTATTTCCAAGGTCGGATTGCCCTTTAAGAAAATACAATTTTTTTGGCGGCACTTCAAAAGAAAATATGTCGGCTTTCGGGGAACCGACGATAAGATACCGCATTTTTGGAAGCTTTGTTAAAAGTGCTAAGGGTATTATTTACCAACGGTACTTGATAAATTAGGGTTGGGAAAAAGTTGCCCAATTGGTTGGTTAAAGAATTGTCTAGTTTTAGGCTATTTTAACCAGTAAACCAGTAAACCTTTTCTTTGTGAGCTTCTCATTCCTTTTATGTCAGTTTGGAAGAACAATGTAGAAGCAGGGGCGGCGCCAGGGTATTTAAATAGGGGGGGGGGGCAAATGACGCGTATAGCAACGTCGCACGTCGAGGGTCTTGAAATAAGAAATAGGACTATAACAGTTATGTCATAATTACATGGCCTAGCCTTCTCTTCTCCATTTCCCCTTCTCTTTCTCCTTTTCCCCCCTTCTTCCCCCTTCTTCCCCCTTCTTCCTCTTTTTTTTTTTTTTTTTTTGCTCGCTTGAAAAATGATAGGGGGTCGGCCGCCCCCCTGTCCCCCCCCCCCCCTGTAGCGCCGCCCCTGTGTAGTAGAAATGTCCCCTGAAAAGGATGGCTCCTCAAATGCCCTCATATACGAATAATGACCAGATTCGGAAAGTTTCTTATCATTTTGATGATTTCAAAACATTACAGTATACACCAATTCTTTTGTAGACATGATCAACCTTTCCCAATTGCTTTATAATATAGGACAGTTTCTTTCACGATTTAAATGCATGAAAAGAACTCGATTTTATCTTTAAGACCCGTAAGGACATTTGCTAGATAGGTCTGGAAGGATATTCGAGATACATCTGGTTTTTTGTTGTTGTTGTTGTTTTGTTGTTGTTGTGTTTTTTTTGGGGGGGGTACCTAAGTTGGAGGAAAAGGGAAAAAAGAATTTGCAACTGAATTTGCCCCACCACAAAGTATATTTATCACCCAATCAGTTGGATGATATTTATCACAGAGTTGGGCAATTATTTCCCAAATTGGTAAAATACCAATTGGGTGTAATATCTCATTGGGTAAGATTAGCTGGGCAATTAATTAACCAACTGAAATAACCAGTTATTGAGCAAACTGAGCAGACTAAACAGCTGTTAGGCATTTTAATTTGCCAAACCACACATCATTTAGATTACCCAACATCGGTTTTGTAAATTTTAACCAACAATTTACAGGTCAGTATGTTGCTCAGTGTTGGTTAAAAATTTGTAATTGTTTTGCCCAATTCTTCTAAGAGTATTTAGCCGGCCGGGGTACGTGTGACTTTATGTTAATTCACATTCGTGGTAATGATTTCATATTCCAGCTGATTGGCTAATGATGATCTACTGGTAGTCACCAGAATAACGCACTCACCACATTTGACGAATTTGGACTTCACTCCTCTCCAGGTCGTCAGCGCCAGCACCATTTATCTATCCATTTTTCGTATCAGCTTTGAAGTCTCCGAGCTGCTTTTGGGAGATCTGTTGGGATTTCTGGAGCAAGGTAAGTGAATCTACGACACAAATAAGTATAAGTATGCATTTATTGTCCAATACTGGAAATTCTTCTTCCACTGGTGATACAAACATTTGCAGTAATGATAGAATTCAATATAAACAATGATGATAGGGTATAATATAAACACATTTTGTAGTTAGAAATAAATGTACATAAACAAAGGTAAAAGAAGCGGGAAATTAATGGAAGTACTACAATACACAGAAATATTCAAGAGATTAATGTACATAATATAATCTGAGTTTCAGTTTCAGTTTCAGTTTCAGTTCCAGTTTCAGTTTATTGTTTCATATTTCACATTTACAGTGCTTTTACAGTATAAATGGTACAAACAATATAAGTGGAACAAACAAGATAAATGATACAGACGAACATGAAATCTGTTGTAAGAGAAAATAAAAGAAGGTGTGTACCTCATATCTATGCGTTTGCATGAGGTATTAATTGGAATTACTAGGTCAGTCCGGTCTACTGTTCCTCTTGAATGCACCCAAACTGACTTAATCCCGGACACATGCATTTTCTGGAAAGGGGATAAGAAACTTGCAATTATCGAACTCACAGTTCCGTTCGAAACAAATCTTGCTAAGGCAAACGAACGAAAGTCAAATAAATATGCATCTCTGATTTCGGACATAGAAGCCAATGGTTTCTCAGTGGAATTCCTACCGATAGAAGTAGGTTCCCGGGGCTACATTAATAGCGACAATTCGCAAAGGCTGAAAAAGTTGCTTTCATTGTGCGGGAAACCGGTGTCCTTTAAGACCTTTCGTGACAAACTGGCGTCACTTGCTATCACTTCCTCATCGTTATTTATGCAGCGAAAGAAGAACCCGTGTGGGAATGTCACAACCTAATGTCACAACCCATTAATGTAATTACTAAAATGAATTTCGATATGTAATAGCAATTAATTTTACTCTGGTCGACCGGATGGTCGGGTGTTTGGGGTGGGCTTTATGTGGAGTGCTGGGGCGGGATTGGCGCTCTTGTCAAACAGCAATTTTTTTTTAATGACTCAATTTTATCACTGGAATTATTATGTAATTAATTTTTTTTTTTAAATGGTAAATTCATGATATGGAATCCTACTACCTAACCATAACCATAACCATAACCATAATCCTAATCCCTATCTTTACCCTAACCCTAACTTTAATCCCAAAATCTACACTAAATCTTTTAAACTAATTTTAATCCTAAAACCTAAATTAACCCTGAATTTAATATTTCTAGCTCTACCTGTTCTTTTCTTTCTTTCAATGGGACCTAGTATGTATATATATATATATATATATATATATATATATATATATATATATATATATATATTCTCTCAAATCTGCAAACTACCTTGCACTGGCGGTTCTATATAGAGACTGCTTCGGTGCGTAATTGCGGGGGGTTCGGGGGGCCTTCTGTTTGTGGATGATAGCCGGTCTATTATCTGCGGGCGGAGGGCCCCTGAACCTTTTGTAGGCGCGCACTGGAGCGGTTTGGTCCTTATACATTTTCCTTTCATGATCAATATCCTGTGAAATTATGTTTAATTTTGTATATGTGCTGTATATAATGTTATTGTATTTTATGTTATTTGCCCTGCATATTCTGTTTTCCAGATTTGTCCTGGGCTTTTTTTATGTATTCTGTTATTCCTTTATTGATTTGAATGTTGAATAAAGTGATGAATTATATAGAATAAAAGTGAAATATGGAGAAGCCTATAAGGAGAAAGCTACGCTTGTGAGTTATAGGCTCCAAAATGTAATAAGATTTGTAATAGTGTTTTAAAAAATAGTGGGAACGAGGCATGATCAATGCATGATACAGCAATATGAGTATATAAGTAAATTATTGTGTAGCCGTAATCGAATTCGCTTTCAAAGAAATGGTATTGGATGGTAGCGCCACTTTCATTACAGCAAAAATATAACAATTCACATTATTTGGATTACATTAATAAGCATTTCCTGTACGCCGTGGCAATTTCTGATGCATACCGAAGTGCTGACATTATTTAGCATTTTTCTCAATATTAAACGATGGCTTAACGCAACGCGCTACATAAAAAAGTCATATTAAACAGCAACGCAGCCACGTATCCACCATTATTTTGTAACGGAATTATGATGTCAGCATTTCGGTATAAGTAAATAGAACATTATCAATATGCAGAAAAAGCCATCTCTGATCACCCAGCGACGGGCCACCACACCCGCCCGCAACGAGCTGCTGCACCCCAGAAGTCAGAACACACGTCACACACACCCATACACACATACACATCCGCACGCTGGTGCTACGTCAGGCAAGCTATTATTTCCATCCTATCCAGCAAACTGGGTCATATCATCAATTTTACAGTCTATTTCATCAAAAATCGGTTATCAACACATGAGGGCAATTCCAAGCAAAACAGGGCCCTCTTGCATAAAGTTTGCGTTTAAACGCAACTCAGAAAATTAAACCCAACTTGATTTTCAACCAATCACGATCACGTATTTTGGACTTATGCAAAAGGGACATGAACCCCCCCCCCCCCCCCAAATTTCAAATCTGTCTGGTCATAACAAAGTTGGTATCAAATTAATCGTATATATTTTACATTTTTATAATCTGATAAAATTGAGACATTTTCACACTTACGAATATTGTAATATAGTTCGAGCTGACAAGCTTTTTGTGAATGACATGGATGATCTAAGTAACTTTAAGGGGTCAAATCTCATATGTAAAATGGGGTGACTATTTCGGGACAGGCTCCCAGACTATGAGCATGATGATAGTCGGTATTATAATGTGCTCAACAAGTGTGCCAACTTTCGAGGAAATCTGATAACCTCTTCAGAGGAGTTAAGCCGTAAATCCTTCTTTTGTCCACTTGTACAATACCTCAAGAGCCAGAACGCTTTATGAGACCCCAAACTTCATTATTTTGTCAATGTAGCATCGGCAGATTACTGTTATTTTATATGTTAAGTTGTTTATGGACCTCATTCGTACTGATGATGCCACGGATGACTGAGCGGCAGGCTTTTCAAAAAGTAATGTCCAAATCATCTTATTTATGTACCAAGTTTTGGCTGATGCAACGAATGTGGATCTAAAGCCACAGTGCATTCGTTTTTCCATTCTGAAAACAATCCCTAATTTTATTTTATTTTTTATTTTTTTTATTTTTATTTTTTTACATTTGAGTAGGAAAGGTGTTAATATCAACTCAACTCAAGAAAAGGGTTATTACAAGCAATATTGAAGGCTTTCCCCCCATGTTATTATGACACAATCTTGGCTTTATCCGCATCTCTTGTTTAAGATTAGCCTTTTTCAAACTGGACAAAGTTTATTTGGGATACTATCTTTTTCATGTAAGTTTACTGTTATCCAACACGTGATTATTCTTCCTTGCATTTCCCAAGTCTCTGAGGTTAGTAAACCCTTGAGTTCATGTGCTGTACCCTATGTACATCATGTAAGTGAAATGGAATGGGCAAAAGTGAACAAGAGTTTCCAGCTATCATGAGACAGAAAGATAGAAGGCTTTCTAAAATGAATTAAGATTATCCAACATGTCCAATGAACTGAGACGACTCCCTGTTAAAGATTAGATACATTAGATCACTTTCAACAAAGAAGAGTTGTATCAGAATTTAATTTTAAAAAGGATTTTAAAATAAAGTAACTAGATCCACATTCGTTGCATCAGCCCAAACTTGCATGGTACATTGAAATCTTGACGACACTTTTTGAAAACCCTGGCTCAGTCATTCGAGGTAGCACGGTTATGATTTCGATATTGTTAGGCAGAATATAAGTTACTCTTTACCATGAAATACATTTCAAGGTCTCATAGGGTTATAACTTTTCAATTAGAAGCTACCAAAGTTGGGCACCCTTTTCGCATTGAATATTAAAGTGATCTTTAAAAAAAAAATTGTTCATTGACCCTGTCGTTTTCTTTAGGATTACACCGATATATAACATATTTTATGCGATCTGCTTAAAGGGTACCTGAGGCCTGAAAAAATAATTTGTGTATAGTTAGCTTACACAAAATCAACCCCAGAAAACTTAACACGACATTCAACGGTGACAGGATACAGGAGATATTGATTTTTGAAAATAAAATACCCCTAAAAATTAATATAAATAAGACTTGAGCAAAGACTAGTCGATCGATCACGATAGCTCACCTAACGATATATCGATTCAGAAACGTCTTTGACTTTCAATTTTCGATTCGATAAATGAATTTTGCGACTTTGTTCTAATTTATTTGTTGTTTCATTTGGTCTGTAGATTCTTTGTAATTAATGCGCCAAACCAATTTTCTATTCGTTTCGATTCGAGCGAGCGTAGCGAACGCGTTATGGGGACATTTTTATAAAATATTGCCCTCACTTGGTGTAAATTATGGGCACATTCGAGCGAGCGGAATGAGAAATCATTTGCTGGGGGGGGGGGCATTGTGCCCCTTTTGCCTCCAGCTCCGCTGCCTTATATTGTAGTTGTAGTAATATGGGTATCTGTTACTACAGTATAAAGCTGCGCCGATTCTTTGAATTTTATTTGTAAAAAAGCAGTTGGAAATATAGATAAAAGGGTGCACTTATAGAGGTGAAAAGGAGCACTTATCAGAAGAGGAAAAGGGCACATATTAGATAGTAAAAGGGGCACTTATCAGAAGTAAAGAGGGGACACTTATCAGAAGTAAAAATGGGGCAATTATCAGAAGTAAAGAAGGGGCACTTATCAGAAGGGGAAAATGGGCACTTATTAGAAGGGGAAAGGAGCACCTATCAGAAGTAAAAATGCAGTAAGAAAGGAGAAAAGGGCATAAAATATTAGAAAGAAAAAGGGGCAATTTTTAGATTCGAAAGGGGGCACTTATCAGAAGGAGAAAAGAGAGAGATAATGGAGGGGGTGGGGGTTAGTGCCCCTTCCACAAAAACCTGGATCCGCCCTTGCCTTACGACCTTTCGTTCCTGTGTAGACAAGAATAAAATACTTATCTTGTAGGTGTAGAGATATTGTCTGAAACATCATATCCCAAATTGTGGATTCTATTTCAATTAGTTGATTCGATTTGATTTGATTGATAGTTTTCCATATCTCAATTGGTTTATAGTTTTAGTCTCCATAAAAAAAAAAAAAAATTAATTAAAAAAAACGAAGTTGGAGTAACCGTAACCAGACATATACCACCAGGTTACGCGTCTAAGCACACACACACACACACACACACACACACACACACACACACACACACACACACACACACACACATATATATATATACATATATATATATATATATATATATATATATATATATATATATATATATATATATATATATATATATATATATATATATATATATATATATATATATATATATATATATATATATATATATATATATATATATATATATATATATATAAATATGTAGTGCACTTTATGATCTATTAGCCCCATTCTGAGCAGTTTCATGTGCAAATTTGAACAACGGGATTGTCTGTTGAAGTACGGCTTGAAAGATCCTAACGAGCTTGCGGCCTTTCCCCGCCATGTGACCAACTCATAGGTCGTAGATCGTTAACAGTGTACCCTTTTTTTTGAAAGTAACATTCTGTGGGGTTTGTCATTTTTTCCCCTATTTCATCGGGTTAGGAACATCAAAATTCTGTGAGTTATATCTGATTTGAAATCCGATGATCACCAGACAGTGACGACATGTCTGGTGATTTTTTTTTTTTTTAGTTTTGTGGTTTTGTGGTGCAGGGTCACATTTGAAATTTCTATAAAGTGAAAGGTCGATTCTTGCAGTCTGCGAAGAGTTAAGAGGTGTCGATTTCGCGGTCTGCATGTATGTATTCATTTATGAAATTAAGGGGACGTCTACATTCAACCCATGTTAAGGCTCAATCTCACATTTCTTAGGTTGAGCGAGCGACAAAAGACTGGACTCCTCTGCCCCCTCTCTGCCTCTCCCTCTCGTTCCACATTACACTATGCTATGTTTGTACTATATTGTATTACATTGCACTATACTTTATTACATTATATTGTGTTGTATTATTTATATTGTGTTGTATCATACTATATTGTATCATGCTATATATCCATGCAATTAATGCAAATGCAAACTTGTATATATTGAAACAAGTGAAGCTAACAGGTTGTGTACTTCTCATACATGTCATATAGATCCCCAAAGAAGCCCATGTCTCCTTAAAGGGCAATCCAACCTTGGTAGTAAGATGATTTGTGTGAAAGCGGAAAAATAAGAAAAACAGGATGGTGAAAGTTTGAAAGAAATCGGACAAGGACTAAGAAAGTTATGGATGTTTGAAAAATGAGATCACTACATCTATGCGAATTTCAAATTGGCAATTTGGTGAGTCAATTGTGACATTTCTGTGGACAACTCTCCCATTTGTCGTACACAAAAATATCACTAATTTGCGGTTTTCTTCGAGGCGCTTTTACCCTCGGGGAAGTACTCAAAATATATTGGAGATAGCATATTGTTATAGGTCCTCATGAACGAAAAAATCCTAATGAGTAATGCATTTTGGAAAAAAAGTGACATTTTAGTCATTTTGTGTGTTAGAGCGAATGGGGGGAGTTGTCCACAGATACATCACAGTGACATTACCTATTCGGCCAATTTGAAATTCCCATATGCATAGTGATTACAACTTTCAAAAATTCATAACTTTCTTATTGCTTGTCCGATTTCGTTGAAACTTTCATCAATCTGCTTCTCTGATTTTTCCTCTTTCTTTCAGAGCAACTTGCTAGTAAGGTTGGATTTCCCTTTAAAAAGCAACACCGACTAGTCACCACGACAACCTTGTCCGGTAATCATTCACACTCATTATCTATATTGTTTGCAAATATTCATAGAAATATTATTTACAGAAATAGATTTGTAAATATAGACATGCAAGTATCTTTCCACATACTGATTTATTCTTTTAAAAAATATGCAAATGTATAATAATGATGATGTTAATAATATACTACTACTACTACTACTACTACTACTACTACTACTACTACTACTACTACTAATAATAATAATAATAATAACAGACATAACAATAACAATAATGATAATAATAATAATCATTATAATAATAAACAACATAATTAATATTATTATGATTATAATGATTAGTACTTAACCATTGTAAGAAATTGAAATGTTTATTCCGATGTAAATGTCAGCCATCATTTTGTGTTTTTATATAGTCATGATGAAAATCATTGATCGAAAGCTTGACAAATAAAGGAGGACAATAAAAGCTACGACAGTCTCATAGTGACATTTCTTTCATTATACCTTCCACTAAAACCAACTACGAGTGACCACCAGCGTTGTGTTCGAGGAACATTTCTTACAATATATATATATATATATATATATATATATATATATATATATATATATATATAAAGAAAACAGAAGTGGCCGTAAAATTGAACCTCGTGGGACTCCCATGATAACTTTTAACATGTTTAAGGAACTAGATGTTGCCCTTTTAAAACGAACTGACTGCAAGGTATTTGTATAATTAACACATGAATGGTAGATTTCAGCACGGCAGCCACATAGCCCAGATACTTAACAAGCTCCTCTATTATGTCTTGTCAAACAGGTGCAGATGGACAGTGGATGTGTTTACATAATCCTGACAATATCATTTTAATACTTTTGAGAAAGCAATACAATTTTCACAATTTAATAACTTATTATTGAAATAATCAGTTGACACCAAATTGCACCCTAAGAAAGTTACAACACTCAAAATTGTACTATGTAATTTTGACATGAGTTGAATGAGACACTTTGGAGTTATTAAGGTTGTAATGCCTAAAAATAGTTTTTCTCTAAATCCAGAGCATTTTAGGCAGCAGAGATTGGTTTAGGGGCACTTTGGTGTTTTTTCAGGGGCATTTTACACCCCCTTCCCGATGGAAATTTTTGTCAGCTTTTATATTTGTGTAATGTACACCCATACCTCTTCATCTGACAAAATTTGGTCCATGGGCCTTAAGGGGAAAAATTTGCCCCAATTTTTAGGGGCGGTCTGACAACCCATCCTGACGGAAAATTTTGTCAGTTTTTGTATTTTGGTAATGTATAGTCATACACCTTTCTTCTGACAAAGTTTGGCGCATATGTTAGATGGGTTGAAATCGACCCGACTTTGAGGCCCTTATGGAGGGCTCTGGGGGCCAAACCCGGCGGCTTCGTTCGAGTTGACAAGCTTTTTGTGAATGACATGGGAGGTCTAAGTAGCTTTAAGGGTTCAAATCTCATATGTAAAATGGGGTGACTATTTCGAGACAAGCTCCCAGACTATGATTAGATTTAGGGATGATATGTTTGATACTCTTCCACATCTTTCTGCTATTTCCCTTACTATCATTTATTTAGGTATCGTGATGTTTTCTTTTTTCCTTCCTCAAAAGATGATTCACCTTGTTCTTTAGGTATGTGTACTTTTTCCATGATGAGTTATCAGCCCTGTTCAATGCAATATCATTGCTTGATCTCTTTTGTGAATCGCTTCAATAATCTCCTCATTTATCCAAGGGCATGCATGTTTGAAAATTCTTTTTCGCAAAACGGCATATGTTTATCAACAATTTACATAACGAATACAAGCCATGTTTCCCATGCGATGTCAATATCGTCTGTTCGCCATGGTACCTGTTGTAAGTCAGATTTTTTAAAAGTCATTGACAGTGAAGTTTTTTAATGAGCGAAACTTAGTAGACTTGCCCTCATTTAATGTTCGGATATCATTATTGAAACCCCTCACAGTGTACACTAGATAATGATCAGTGATGCTTGTTTTAAACACGCCAGTCTCTGAGTAGAACTCGGGATCAGAGACAAAAACTAAGTCAATAATTGAACATGTGCTTTGTGTGATACGACCAATTGCTTAAGACCATACAATTCAGGCAAGAATTTCAATTTGTCTGCATTGGCATCTCTTCTTTCATCTAAGAAATTACAGTTAAAGTTACCCAATATCGTACAACTAATACTATCTAACATCGCCCTTGCTATGCATTAATCAAGCTTCTCAAAATAATCTGATGTCGAATTTGGTGGTCTATAGATTGATCCTACAAACATAGGAGGTTTGTGAGAATAAATGGAGCTCTAGCCACAAACATTCCAAATCATTGCTATTAAAATCGTCTCTTAACTTGAAATCAAATATATTGGATATGTAAACACCAATGCCTCCACCACGAAGTAAAACGAAGTCATCTACTTTTAATTCAGAGTCCGGTACTGATGAATCACACAATGTCTCGTTCAAACATATTACATTTAAAGGGTCATTATGAAGTAATAATTATTTCAGCTCATCAGTTTTGTATATCAAACTATGAATGTTCAAGTAAGTAAATTTTATCCCTCTTTTGTTTATATTAGGGATATACCCATATTCCAAATCACGCAATTTGTCAGAATCTGACTTGTGTCTGTCATTGCTATTATTATTGTCAATACCAACGTTTATAACATTAGAGAAACATCTCGACGACTTCGGTTTTAATTCGTCATTACCTGCATGCATGGGATACAGATAATCCCAATATGCTTTGTTAATTACATGTTAACAGTAGTGAGGGCTTATGATTAATTTACAGACCAAACCTTCGCGAGCATGAATTAAAAACACACACACAAAAAAAATACTGTTATATGAAAACGGCAATTTCTGCATTTTCATCTTGATTATTGACAGAAGGCCGCCATTTTGTTTTGCATCATTTTACTACGTCATTGTAGAGCAATATGATTCTTGAAAATTGGTAATAAATAAGATTACTAAGTACTTTTAAGATGATTGACAGTAATGACATCATTGAATGAAAAATAAGGTGTATCATATTCTAATTGATATGCATAATTATGGCGTCATATTGTAATAGATGGGTTTTAAATCATGGAAAGATGTATGCCAGATGTGCTGATCATGCTTATGTTAATAGTCCGGGTAAAGTCGCATAACTATCATTTCTCATATTAATTAAGTGAAGGTCTGCTTCCATTCAAACCCACAAAAGGAACATTTGCCCAAAAAATGTTTGATGGCCTGCTTTTCAAGGAAGTCCCACAAAAATATATACATACCGATGTATATTCTTGAAGAAAAACAAATTAAGACCAGAACAGAGCAATAGGCCTACTATACTGACAGCTTTAACAAGTAGGCCGCTAAGCATATAAGTCTATACAAAAGAGCAGAAAAACAAAATAAGTGTGATTAGACCTTCCCCATCCCCCAATGAAAAAGACTCTTTTAAAAGTAAAATTTTAACATGATTTTAAGAATGTGTGTGTCTTCGGCATCATTTCTTATGAATGTGAATTTCATGATTTTAGGAAAGAGACTTTGTTGTATAGATATATACCTTGGTAGGACCTACATACAGTGGCGTATCTAGGTATTCTTGTGCCTGGGGCAAACTATCAAATCTGCGCCCCCCCCCCCCCTCCCCCATGCCCAAACTCAGATTAATAAGCGTTTTTAATTTAGAAATGATGGCACTACGTGAAAATGGGTTTTGATGCACATAATCCGGGGTTGTTAGCCCAAATTTGATGAATTATTGTCTAAGCGAGGGAACAACGCAACCGAGCGGCAGATTGTTTTTGTAACACGATAAAAACTACTTTCGAAAAATAAACTCAAGGGCAATTTCAAAGGCCTATTGTACTGCCCATAGAAATCAGGTTCGGATTACGTAATACTCCATTTTAATGTTCACACATTTCTAAAGGTGATAGACAGGGCTATTGAAATTGTCTTGAGTTTATTTTTCGAAAGTAGTTTTTATCGTGTTTTTTTCCTTTTCACCCGTCAAACTGAAATTTCTTATGTATTTTACCCTTAGAAAAAAAAATCTGAGGGAATACAGCGAGCTAGCAATAGATTTTTTTTGTTGAAATTTTGAACATTCCTATTTTTGGGGCGCATAATGAATGAAAACCCTGAAGAAATATATTTGAGGAATTTAGCACAGCAATTGCAAGGCAAATTTATGATTTCTTTCGAGTGATATTTACTTTGAAATTGCTTTTTATGCACTTATATCCCATCTGGGGGCGCAATATTCAACAAGCTCCTACCTTATGCGGGGGGAGGGGGCAACTAGAGTCAATTAATGGTTAACGCTTTATAAACGCCATTGGAGGCTAAATCCTAAACATAATTATGCCAGGGAGCAAAGCGACCGAGCTTTAGAAATTTTTCGCATTTCAAACCCTATAAAACACCGTTTCTTACGCATTTTGTCCTTGACTGGGGCCCAAATAACCCTCAAAGACAATAAATTTTCTTGTATTTCTCCCTCTTTTCTTTCTCTCTTTTGCGTTTTTTGCGCCCCCTTCAAGTGCCGCCCGGAACACGTGCCCCTCTGCCCCCCCCCCCCCCCCTGTAGATATGTCACTGCCTACATACACACATGCTTGCATTTTCTTTTGATTTACAGTGGATGAAGCATTGGAACCACAATGTCTCGGCGAATCTTTCAGGCGGTGGGTTCAACTTCTGCTCACTTCAGCTGTCGATCCGTTGTCACTTATCCGCCGTCTCAATCAGCCCGTTCCCCGCCCTCACCAACCACTCAGTCGCTTCCCGTTCCCGGTGAAATCCAGACAACTTACCGTGATGTACCCGCGAACGTGGGTGGGAGCGTCGCCGATAAGATAACCTCCTTGACATCACATGATCCTACTCCGGTCAAAGGATATGACTTCAGTCAGGCCATCGATTACAACAAGATCATGGAATCCATGAGGACAATCGGGTTTCAAGCCTCGCATTTTGGCGCCGCTGTCGATGAGGTCAACAGAATGGTAAGCAATGATCGCAGAGACTTCAACCCTAAGCATCATTTTAATAAACTGGGGACTTCTCCCATCTGCCCCCCCCCCCGCCCTTCGGCAAACTGGAGACCACTTCCTGTTGGGAGGGGGGGGGGGGAGTAGTGCCCTAGGACCTCCTGGATTTTGAGGGTTTCATTTTTTTAAAAGCTAATTTACGACTGTGTATTGTTACTTTTCTGAAAGAAGCAAGTGGGCAGATATACAGCTTAGGCAGGTATTAACCAGGAGAAATGCCATTTTAAAGGGAAAAAGGGTGATTCGAGTGAAAAAGGTGAAAAACAGGAGAGTTGGAGTCCCTGTGACTGGCTTTTGTGACCAGTCAAAAGTTCTAAAGGGGTCCGAAAGGTAGCCCAAAAGACGATGATGGCTTGACTTCTTTAATCTGATTCGGGGCTCTGATCAGAGTTCTGAAGGGGCCAAAAAGACCGTTGTTACCGAAAATATTGAGTTATTTCTTTTTGTGTCCAACATTCTCTCGTCAGCTGGCGAAGAAACTTGAGCCTCTTTCAGAGGAGGAAAGGTGGACGATGATGGAGAAAAGTTGGACGGATAGAGCACCCTCTAATTGTACCATCTTTCTAGGTTATACATCCAGTATCATCACATGTGGCCTTCGAGAGACCGTATGTTTCCTCGCAAAGAACAACCTGGTAAGAGAATGAGTAGGGGTTCCAAAGAAATGTTGCGATCTCCAGCTTGGGACAGACATTTGTATTGTACTGGCTTCCCACAATCGCAGTATTTTTTTAATATGATATAAAGTCAAACAAAAGTTACCAGATTTCCTTATTGGCACAGCCGGGTTTTGCTTGTAGCTCGATCTCCAATCGGAAACCTTAACGTTGGTCTGACAGGAACGAATCTGCACTAGTACATGTTAAGAGTTAGCTTCCCCGCTGGATATCAAAATGAATCGATAGTATCATGACATTTGGTCTGCCCCAACTGATCAATTAACCCTCCAAAATATATTTCATGTACCACTTGAACTCTGTGAATATTTTGTTTCAGTGGAATCGTTGAATAAAAAACAAAAGCCTAAACAACACCTTGAGGTTGTTTCAGACCTTATTTCTTTATTTTTTCTTAGGTGGACTGCATCGTGACAACAGCGGGAGGCATCGAAGAGGACTTCATCAAGTGTTTTGGAGATTTCTACGTTGGTGATTTTCGCGCGGAAGGAGCCGACATGTTTGAGAAGCGGGTGAACCGTGCAGGGAATGTCTTTGTGCCAGAAAGCCACTACTTCTACTTCACAGAATTCATGCAGCCTATCCTGGAGGACATGATGGACGAACAAAACAAACACGTATGTTAAAGTTAACTATGACGGATGACAAGTGTTAGAGTTTATATCATGACAGGACGATGATGATGCAAGTGATAATAATTAAAAAGATAACAATACCTATAATGATAATAATAATAATAAGAAGAAGAAGAAGAAGTAAAACGAGGAGGAGAAAAGAAGAAGAAGAAAAAGTAAAAGGAGAGAGAGAAGGAGATGATGCTGACCAAAGAAGAAGGCGAAAAAGAAGTAGAAAAAAAATCCAAAAGTAGAAGAATTAAGCAAAAAGAGGAAGAAGAAGAAGACAAAACTTAATGATAATAACTAAAATTCCAAGTAGTATGTAACATATATCACACATACTTTTCTTTTCGCTGCATGTAGAAAGGGAAAGACAAAACAATCTATACATGTAGAAATAAGACATGTGCAGCTCTCTTCCTTGGTGTAAACTACCAGTTTACATTGAAAAGCACGTAAGCATGAAAAAACGTAAAGAAATGGTAATTCGAAATACCCAAACATATCAGCGATACTGACTTTCTGAATGTAAGAAAAAAAAGGTTTTAATTACCGTTATTAAGTCTACCAAGTTCAGCAATTCAAACTCCTATTTGGAACGATAATTATTTTAATTCCGTCGTTATATATTTGATTAATGAAAGCGCAATTATCGTTAGTTTTTATATTACGTTATCATTCAACTGGCGAAATAGTATACTGATGAGAACAATTTGTATTCATGTTTGAGAATGGATATCTAATTAAATTCTTTTTCGAAATAATAAACGCGTAATGGAACAGCTGCCGTAGCGGAACGATATGGGTAATGTTTATATAAGGTCTACGTTGGTTTTTTTGTCTCGCCTACGTAGCGGAGCGAGACTATAGGCGTCTCTATTTCCGTCGTCGGCAAAAATTTCATACCAAAGGTACATCTCTTGTTAGAGGCGCAGATAAAGTTCGAAAATGAGTCGAATCTGACCAAGGTCAAAGATCAATGGACTTTCTGCAACAAGCACTGTAATCACAATAATTTTCTATGGATTTGAGTCATAATTACCAAATTCATACCACAGGTACAGCTCTTAGAGGCACAGGTAAAGTGCGAAAATGGGTCGAATCTCACCAAGGTCAAACGTCAAAAGTCAAAAGGTCATTGAACTTTCTGCAAAAAGCACTGTAACCACAGTAACTTTCTATGAATTTGAGGTTGAAATTCATAATTCATACCACAGGTACATCTCTTAAAGGCGCAGGTTAAGTTTGAAAATGAGTGGAATCTTACAAAGGAAAAATGTCAAGAGGTCAACGAAATTTCAGTGAAAATCACCTCACATGTAATAACTCTTAATACCGTGGAGGTAGGATCTCCAAATTCAAATCACAAGTATATCTATTGAAGATGCATGTCATATTTGTAAATGGGTCAATGTAAAGATCAAAAGGGTCAATGAACTTTCAGTGAAAATCACTTTACATGTAATAACTTTTTGTATTATTGAGGTGTGATCACCAGATTCATACCACAGTTACATGCCATGAAGGCACAAGTTTTAAAAATAGGTCAAATCTGAGTGTGTTTTTTTCGAGCATGGTTGTATCTATCATCCACTACCCCATTCTATGATCATTATATTACCATGCATGAACTGCCCATTTCATGAATGCTAAATCACAATTTATTTCATCCTCCTGAACTGTAGGATAACCTTAATTTTACTTATACAATAATTTTCATGACACCGTAAAATGTGTTCACATTGACATCACTTTCTTGTATCAATCCTTACCTTCAAGAGAGTAGCTTTGGTGATTTTTTTTTTTACCTCACCTCAAACCAGTGGAAATCAATAAATCTAGTGAAAACCCAGTTACTGTTCATGCGGGTAATGATCAGTGTATGTTATAAATTGCAAGATGCAGGCGAGACAACGCTAGGCGTTCCGCTGTTTAAAAAAAATCCCACAACAAAATAAGAGTAAATAAATAATTTCTCATGTACCGTACTTGATATTGACAAATCGCTCTTTCAGTTTTGTCTACTATCCATGTGTTCCAACTCTTTCCTGTCTTGTATTGTTCTGCTCTTCATTTTTAATACATATTTAGATATCGATGTGAAAACACATCGCCCAAGGGCCCATCCACACAATATGGCTTTATAAAAGGCTCTTTCAGTTTCTGCTTTCTGGAATACAAAATTTTTGATTAAAAAAAAAAAAAATTATTTGCAACTTTGGTTTTTGACATTTCTGAATAATGTAAATGACGCGTTAAACAAAGTTAACAAGCAAGATCTCATAAATGTCATATGTTTATTTGGAAACGTTGGAACTGTAATTGTGTCCCTTTGACAATGCAATTGTATTTTATTGGTATATATACGCATCATGTATCCATTTGTATCATTTGAGAATATATAACTTGAATTTTGATTTATGTCGTATGGGAATAAAAAACTGATTTGAGTGATAATGATTCGATCTACAGGGTATGAACTGGACGCCATCGAAGATGATAGCAAGGATGGGTAAAGAAATCAACGACGAATCGTCGGTCTACTACTGGGCTTATAAGGTACATTATTCACGCCATAAAGTAAGAAAGGATCTTATTCTCGATGGAGTAGGGGAAGGGGCATCTCTAGCATGGTCCTGGGAGCCGGGGGTGCTAGAGGTGCTGTAGCACCCTCTAAAAGAGTCGATGGTCCTTGGGGCACTGAGGAAAAATCCGCCCCACTTAAATCAGAAGTAATGATTTATATAGTTTATATAAAGTTTATATATCATTATTATTATTATCATTTTTGTTCCTTGTCAGAGAGAATCTGGAGAGTGAACCCCCCCCCCCCCCGGATCCTTTACTGGTGGGGCATAACTTGCAAACCGGGGGATATGCCACTTTTTGTGCTTTCAAGAGCTATCTGATGATTATTTCCTGTCAAATGTTTTTCCTCATTGGTGATAATTCGATGTACCCAACTTGCCCCAGTGTACGGACGTGCCTGTATGCTTGCACACAGTTCCTTGAATACACTGTGTGAAAGGCTTATAGCCGCAAGACGAAAATATGTCATACGGCCTCGATGTCACGATATTTTGTGACTTTATTTATATTTCTTGGCAGAATAATATTCCTGTTTTCAGCCCCGCCATCACAGATGGAGGAATAGGAGATGAAATTCTGTATCTACATCAAAGAGATAGGAACAACAAGCTACGAATCGACATCGCAGAGGGTATGATGTCTTATGATAAAGATATTGATTTGGATTAACTTGGAATATGACGTAAAAAGTACGACCAAATAACAATTAAACTCATATCTAAATTTTAATACGATGGCAAAGAGTAAGAATCTACACGAGGGCAATTTCAGTAGCTTAGCGCATGACGTATTGAAATGAAAAAGTTTCAATTTTAGCGACAGACTTTGCATGTTCTCTGTCTCTTTTAAGGTAATCATTTTACTTTTTCTAACCTTTCATCCCTTTCTTCTAACCTTTGTATTTTTTCTTCTTTATATCTTCTTTCATCTTATTATTATTTTCCTTCTTCACCTCTTTCTTGTTCTTGTTCTTCTTTTTCTGCTCCTCCTCCTTCCTCTTCTTGTTTTTTCTTCTACTTCTTTATGTTTTCTCCTCTTCTCCTTTTTTCCCCCCTTCTACCTGTATGTTCCTGCCTGTCTCACGTTTCAGATAGTAATCGGATAATCGAGATGGCTCAATCGTCCATTAACACTGGCATGATTACTGTCGGAGCAGGTATTGGAAAGCATCACATCTGTCAGGCGAACGCACACGTAAGAAACTTTCTTCGTTCACTTATTTTAATGATAGTATTAACACAATTGTATTTATTTATGGATGCAATTTACATGAATTATGATATTTCAATGCTAAATATAAAAAAAAAGTTTCTGAAATTTGAGATTACACCATTACACGTTTACACTTTCTTACTCTGGTGCCTATGCATGGTATACGAAGGTGTGAGAGATTTGGTGCGACCCGGAGTCACTTTTTTTCATTCAGAGTAGTTGAAATACACTATTTTAGAGTCATAACTCCGATCACTTCATTTTCGAGTTGAATCAATTTCAAACTATACAGGAATGCACTCCAAAGTAGTGGTTTGAATGACCCTAGTTTGAGAGTGGATTCCACTATTTTGGGCGTGGGTTCCACTCCGAAACGATGTGATCCCCAATATGACCCCTGGAAGAGTCAATTTCCACTCCTATATATTTAGAGAGTATGGGGTATGTGCCCCCTGTTACCCCGCTCCTGCCACTGAACAATAACTAAGAATACCGATATACAAATAGTATTTACTTGAAAAGCTCTCTTTTATTCCTATCTATTAAGGCTACCTAGGATGCAAAGAAACATTTGGTTGAAAATGTTTCGCCAATGAACAGAAGCTAGAATACAGACAAACAGTACAGGCCGCGGTATAAACGGACTATGTTCAACCTATGGTCAAGCTTATCCTGGTTTATATTTAGTCCATGGACTAAGTCGTATGGCAGTTATGAAAGGTGTATTTATTAGTCCTGGACTAAAGTTACACCAAATACCGGCCATAATAATTGGTTTGAATGTCACATTTTTACCCCTTTCCTCGCCTTTCATCCAGCGCACACCTGAAGGAGCTGACTATGCGGTGTACATGAACACAGCTCAAGAATTCGATGGTTCCGACTCGGGGGCCATGCCTGATGAAGCAGTGTCGTGGGGAAAGATCAAGGGTACAGCGAAACCCGTCAAGGTGAGAATAAATCCTCGAACACACATGAGGTGGAACACCCCCCACAAAAAAAAACACCCCAAAACAAAACAAAAAAACAAACAAACAAAAACACGAAAAAACACAAAAACACAAAAAACACGAAAAAACAGGAAAAAAAAAAACAACCAACAACAAACAAACAAACCCACCGCGGCATACCAAAATACCATTTTGTATCTCTACTATCTTATAATATTGATAAGTAAGTTGGCCTACTGCAAGGGGCTTTAGTTGCGCGCAGCTACATTTTCACCCCCTTTCCATTCATATATGGAAAAGAGTTGCTCCGATATTTGTTCCGGCAACAATTGCTCTGAGCTTTATTTCGTATAAAGCATATAAGATTAGGGTTAGAGTTTGGATTGTTGTTTGGTTTTAGGCAAGGTTTAGGGTTAGGGGTAGGGTTTGGCCTAGGGTTAATACTGTGTTTAGTCCAGGATTGAATTTATGAATTCGGTCAGTGTCGGCAACTGTCGCCTGAGCCATGTGAGCATAATTATATCGTACTACCGGAAATGTGGTACTTTGAACTATTTTAGTACCTGAAAAACAACAATGCATTTCACTTTCTAGCCATAGTAAATGATTTTAAATGTCATATCCGACATTTCCTCCGGTGGCAACTTATCCGGGCTGTTTTGTCAGGATTTGGGTTTTCAGTTAGGTTTAGGATCAGAGTAAGGGTTAGCCGGTTAGGTATAGTTTCTAGTCCAGGGCCCCGTAGCATGAAACTTGTTATCAGCAGCAAGTTACAATAATTGTTATAAGCTACTGAAATCCTTGCATCTGATTGGGTGAGAGCAAATTTGTCATAGAAATGGGGCAGTTGTTATTGATAACGAGTTTTATGAAACGGGGGCAAGGGGGTTGAAATTCAGAATTAGGTTACTGTAGGATGTTGACCGTTGAGCAATACTGCAGCCGGAACTTAATGTCGTAGACCCTTTTAAAGGTCTAAGTTCCTCTTCCTCTGTTCTTATAGTGGTTTAAACCTTTCAAGACATTTGACCACATTTTGTGGTTTGGCTCAATAACTTTTGATTCAGAGCTTTAAAAAATATACTAGATGCATGAGTAGAAAGAGCAAAGATTTCTGCACACTCTGTCTCAATTTTTGATGCATTACGATTATTGCGTTTGATGCCAGGAATTTTAAAAGGAAGAATAAGCTTTAAAATCCTTAAATTGACAACACGTTGAGAGGTTCAATTCATTGTTTTTTTATCAAAATTGGCAATTTTTCAACTTTTCGAATAAATTCTAACCATGGATATTGTTTTCAAAGACAATACACCTTATTAGAACCATGTAGCACTGAAAGAAAAACATTATTGTTGCCAATTTGAAGGATAGAATGTGATCCATTTAGCCCTTAAATAATTCCTGTCCTGAAAAGGTTAAGCAAGCTATGCCTGTTGCACACGAGGTGTCATTTCCCTGACGTAGGAAGGCGTCAATGACTGGTGTGATTTTTGTGGTCATGTGACATCTTACGAAAATAAGCCAGTTCGTAATTAGTACATGGTACAAATGACCCTGAAATGACCCCAATTCGTACGCGCATGCGCATTTGTTTTTGGTGGACGACATAGGTGTACGAGCTACTTGTTGAATAAGGGTTACATAAGAAAAAATTTTAAAAATCAGTTGTCATCCATTGTCAATTGAACAACTAAAAATCATACTGGTGCGCGCATCGTGGTGCAGACATTGAGGTGAAAGCGTACAGAGATCAAAGTACTCGGTACAAAATAACCTTTATCTGCACATGCGCAAATTGTAATTACGGGCCGGCTTTACTATTGATTGCAGAATTTAACAGTGGAAATATTACGTGGACGGAGTTACTCGAGTAATTGCCTTCGCATGCTGGCTTGATTATGAAATGAATGACGCCCCGTGTACAACGGGGGGGGGGGGGGGGGGGGGCGTTTCTTCAAGTGTCTTGTCGGCGATTTTTACTGACAAATTTGCTCTCAGCCAATCAGATGCAAGGATTTCAGTAGCTTATAACAGTTATTGCAACTTGTCATTGATGACAAGTTTTATGAAACAGGGCCCAGGCATAAGACTCATCTTTTTTTCGTCTCTTACATACAGGTCTTCGGAGAGGCATCTATCTTGTTCCCGCTCCTCGTGGCGGAGACTTTCGCAAAACTCGTGTACCCGTGATGGAACTGGCCTTCTACAATAATGCATAGGCGGATCCTGGAGAGAGGGAGGAGAAACGACACCCTCCCCATCATAAGAAAAAAACAGAACATACAAAAAAAAAATCCTGTATTAGGGTAATTACTATAATATTCCCTGAAAAAAAAATCCCCCTTCCTTTCTGGCCGACCACGGAAGGGACTGTAAGATCATCAAAATCATATTCCCTGAAGATATTCACGAAAAGTTTTCCCCGCGGAAGAAAAAGATAGATATTTCGAAAGATTTTTTAAAGAAATGGACCATTTACTTTGCTGCCTCTCTTCCCCCTACACAGCACACTGTGTGTGTGAGAGAGAGCGAGAGAGACAGAGAGACAGACAGAGAGAGAGCCTAGGGAGGGCTGATGGGATACCGGAAATCATCTTCTTGTGTAAAAAAATATTGCCCCCACCCCTCTATCTCTCTCTCCCTCTCTTTCTTGCTCTCTCCCTTCCCTCACTTACTGCTTATCCTGGATCCGCCCTTGTAATGTGCTATAATTTTATTTGTGTTGTGTTAAAAACAAAACGGTGAAGCGGGGTGAAATATGGAGTCAATAACGGGGCTAAGTGCTAGATATAATTATATATTCACTTTATCATAGTAAACCTCTTACTAGATAGATATTGATGGGTGAGTTTATCTTTTATAAAGATGTTCATACTTTTTAGATATTATCTGGTATTTTATATCTTTCTTTCGCTGTGCTAAATATATTTACTTATAATGGATACAAGAGCAATAAAAGTGTTCATATGTTATCGTTGTTGTAATAATTTCTTTATTATAAAAGTATAGAGAAATCAAATTTGCACATGCATAATAGCAATAACTATGGCCAGGTCAATGAACATATTCGGGTTCAAGCAAGGTTTGTTATACAAAACATATGTAATATACGGAAAACAAGGAAAATACATGCGCACGCAGTAATGAAATGTAGAAATAGTGACTTTAGAAAAAAAAATGCAATTTTTGAAGAACCTATCAATGCAAGCATTATGGCAATGTAAAAATGTTGTGAAATCGATATAAAGATAAACATGTATCTAATATTAGAAGAAGAAATTGCCACAGATGAAATTTTTAAAAAATCGTAAATTTATTCGCATTTGATATGATCATCATTAATTGAAAAAGGTCTTCTCAAATAACAAATCGTAAAATACATACAATAAAACAAGTTTGACAAACAACTGAAATAGTGAGATAATCTTGAAAACCATGTATTCAACTTTATGTATTTTGTTTACTTACTGAAATAAAGATGTGAAAAATCTAAATAGTAAAATGATATAGATTTAGTATATAGAATGTTATATATGATATGCCATTTTATTATAACTGTTTCTTTGAATGTTAAGAGAAATATATACAAATACTGTGAATTATCATCACCAGCATAAGTAGCAGCGGCCTATGATAGGTTTCTATAATAAATGAACTTTGCGGAATTTTTAGATTTCTCCGGAAAAGAGGAAAATTTCCTTTATATGAGTGTTTGGACTGTTATGGCTACTCGTATTCTTTGTCCTTAAAAAAGAAAAGGGAGGGGGTGGTATATATATAATGTTGCGAAGTTATGCTGTTGAAAACCTAACATATAACAGTTTTCATTTTATTACAATCGTAAAGCGCATTTACCATACTTTCGCAGGGGAGATTTATTAGAATATTAATATTTGAATAGACCCATAGCTAATTTCAATAAAGTGGGTGATGTGAAATTAACAGCATTTATTTCTGTTTTGATACAATTCTGAAGGTGTTTCGGGATTTTAATGTCTTTCATGATTTTGTCTTTCTCGGATTTTTATATAATGTGTGTGTATGTGTTTCAAGAGGACAGACGGGGGAGAAAAGGAAATTCATAGGGAAAGTGAAGAATTATGAACATGTCGGCCTCGTGGGCTGTCGGCCTCTTGAACCCTCAGAAACACTCACGTGACAGACATTGTTGGTATCGTGGGCTGTAGCCAACCATTACTGCGAAAACGGTTTATCATACAACTCGGAGTCAATAGTACCCCCGTCTTCTTCCCTCTGTCTTACGTAAGTCATTTGTATTTTTTTATATAGGGCTTCGGCCTTTGTTTCATCACGTACGATTTAATGTTTTATTGTGTAATTTGTTGTCGTTGACTTCGTATTGCAATGTAATTGTCACAGATGTTCTATATTTTACACTATACGCATGTTTATCATTGGGATTTTTGCTCATGAGGAAATAAATGAAATAAACTGAATGGATACCTGGGGATATGGACAATGAATTTCATTACTTGCATGCGTGAAATGATAAGTGAGAAAATTAACAGCATAAGAATCAATTAATTCATTAAAAATTGTCGTAAATATGACAGGATTGTCAATCTAAAAGTATGGTACCTACTAATATGCACGAACAAAATGATTAGTATCACGAACAATGACACGATTTGTCTAAAATTGTTCCATGTTTTCATATTCAACTATTGAAACACAATATAGCATTAACAAAACTTTGAAAAAGTCATACATACATGAAATGTGCAAAAACAAAAATAATTGAAGCAAACTGCACAATGTATGAATATATATATATATATGAATCTGTATGAAGTGCATGTGGCAACCAATCTTTCATAGCATCATCTAGACACCGCAGAATTCTCCACCCATAACAATTAGTAAAAAAGCTGTGACAACTTACAATACCGTAGACTAGGAACGATGCACTTTCATTATAAAAATTTCGTACCCATCTTAATGTAAAATATATAGGCCGGATTTAATAAGAGTGTACTAACTTCAGTCCGAGTTTTAAGTGAGCAGATATGGTCCACGGATTTATGGAGCGCCAAATATCAACCTCTTTTTCCCATTTAAAAAAAAAAAATGCCGCATATCCGTATCTAAATGAACAAATGAAATAATGTCCATATGATTTCAATTTCATATTTCAATTTCTGTTTTATTATTTAAAAATTTACATGATAAAAGTCCAAAGACTAAAATTTGTCATAATTACATTAATATACAAGAAACATAAAAGAAGATTATGACCATGCATAGGCGGATCCAGGGGGGGGGGGGGTCGCGGGGGTCCGGACCCCCCCCCCCCCCCTTTTTGGCGCCGGTTTTTTTTTTTTTTTTTTTTTTTTTTTTTTTTTTTTTTTTTTTTTACTTGGCGCCGTCTTTCTTGGCCTTTTTTTTTTTTTTTTTTTTTTTTTGCCGACCGGGGCCCGTTCTTGCGTTTTCGCAACTTTTTTTTTTTGCGCATTAAGGACTTGCGTTTGATTTTTTTGCGATTAAAAAGTTTTGTGCCGGGCCCCTGATCATGCAAGATATTGCGTAGGCCCTATTCATTACCCATTGTTTCATTCTCCGTCGCAAAGTAGGCCTAAGTACTGTACTGCCATGCCAGATCAGATATGCGGCGCGGCACGCATAGGTTTATGCATGCGACTTTTGATCGTACGTACGCTGTCTTGCAACTATGCTTGCTACCCTCGAGGAAGCAGGCTGGCTAGCTGCACGCGGCAGCAGGCAGCACCATTCAACTTAAAGTCACTGGATGTATACAGTGCAGAACCGTTATGGTATCATTCGAGGCAACTCGTCATTCTAGACAATTATACCAAAGCACAATACAAGTATCCATATAGGTAAATAATTTTTACTTGGCCCAAATATATAAATGCAGCTCTGCTGCAGGTTAATTGATAAAAACTTTCGGCGCTAGTGCAGTTGATTAAGTAGTGGGGACATGCATCCCCGCCGTGCCCGGGGCGCGGGCCGGGCGGGGCCCGTTCGCTCCGTTCGGCCGCGAAGGGAAAGCATGCCCCCACTACTTACTCAACTCACGGGTGGGCGCCGCACTGCGTGCGGCGGCTGTCGCAGTTAGGGTGGGCTCTGCAGTGACTGGATCTGTTTATCACTGAACAAACTCTCGTCTGTCGTCGTCTGCTTCGAGCCAAGAATACCGTGAAACTTATAATAAACGCAGCCCTGGGTGTTTACTGATTGCCTTTCAGACCCTCCATCATTAAATAGAGACATTAGAGACCAATCATAATTTGTGTAAGCTTGCTGCTAGGGTTTTTTTATGTTTATGAAACTGAAAGAAAACATCAAATAATATTCAGAATATTGGCGATAAAGAAATATCCAGGCAATTAAGCAACATTTGTTGGTACACGCTGAATTTAGATCTGAAATTTTAAAAGCCTTAAGGTCATGAAATGGAAATTTTTGACTCATCATGAAATTACATGCATCCTGTTATTTCATCTAATCAAATTAAACATTAAACAACAGTAAATTTCAACAAATTCAAACCTGCATGAAGAAAATTTTCACCTTTTTGCACTGCATTATGAGATTACTAGAGTTTGGTTGGATGTGTTAAGTTGTTTTAACGTCATTTTACATCTTTCTTTTTAAGACGTATTTCAATGTCATTTTACAACTCTCTGTAATCTTTAAAATTATCATTGTCAATTGTTCAGTATTGATGTACTTAAAATCATCAACAACAAAATGTAAAGTTGCCGGAGGCAAAAGTAACGGCACATTGAACATGTTGAATTGGCGGTTAAATGGTAATTAAATTTATCCGATGATAAATGCTATAAAATTTTTGGTTAAAATTGCAACAGATTTTGATGAAACCAAAACATACTCTCCAAAAAACAATTCTTTATTGGTATTTACATTTCCAACGAAATATCATTTTCCTCAACAAATATTTGAGATTTCGGTCGAAAATGTAGCGGTCTCGTATTACTTTCATGGGTATAATTATAGGGAATAATGGACCATTTACCTATGACGTCATTAAGGAGATTATTTTATTAGGTAAACAAATTTTTGTCATTATTTCGATACCCTGAGAAATAAAAAGAGTTGCTGAAAGCATTGGTAAACCTTACTAGTGTGTGTCTGTGTTCATGTTTATGCGAATTATGCAAACGTGCTTAAGGGTCTGGTATTCCCTACACCTACCCTATGGTTGTACATCGCAAGAAGTGAACTTCATGTGTCCATATAAAGGTTAAAGTTGTGAAGGTCAAGACTTAAAGTCACACAAAAGGTCAAAGGTCTGTCAGAGTCAACAAAAAGGTCAAAGTCACGAAATTCAAAGGTAATGACAGGTGCTCGGGGGGGGGGGGGGAGGAGGTTTGTTTTCTCCGAGGACTTTTGATATATTTTTTCTTGTTGTTGATTGGGAACGCTTGAATCTGATACATTGCACCATGACTAGTTTTGTGATACAAAACTTATTTATTTTGCTAATGAGTAGATGCTGTGGTTGATTGTTAAATCCTGTGAATTTTCAGCAAAACTGGTATTGGTACTGTTGTTGATCGGCCTTGATTGTGAACTCCTGAATCTAAGGAACTTTCCCTTTTTTGTGTTCCTTTGTGATTTGTGATTTATAACTCGTGATGATGTAAACTCTTGCGAATTGTTATCTCAGGGATGGGAGGAGATAATATAGATGATATTTAGTGAATAATTCTTCATTGCTGTAAAATGTGTACATGTATCACTAAAATTTACTAAGTGTGTTTGTACAGCATGCGCACACCCAATTCCTAGGTTATCAACATAGTACTTCAACATTCATTTGAAGAACCAATCTCAAGTAATAAATCTCCAGATTTTATTCTTATTTGTCTCACTGGACTGTTTGTGTTGATGCCACATGCCATCTGAGGTCCTGCACAGCAATGCAGACTGGAAAATCTGGGAAAACTTTTAAAAAATATATATATACATACACTGTTAGAACGTTGATTAAAATTTTTAATCTTGTTGGTTAAAATTTTAATCAACCGAGGATTACCAGGTGAACCACACATTTGTAGGTTAAAACTTTAATCAACGGCCTGTTGATTAAAGTTTAACCTGTGGTTGATTAAAAGTTTTAATCATTTGTTGGTTAATCTTATTTTGCTCAACGTTGGTTAAATCGGTGTTGATTAAACTTAAACATATTGTTGGTTAAATGTTTAACCATTTGTTGGTTAGTTTTATTTTGTTGGTCAAATGTTTAACCATTTGTTGGTTAATCGTATTTTGCTCAACATTGGTTAAATTGGAGTTGATTAAACTTAAACAAATTGTTGGTTAATGTTTAACCATTTGTTGGTTAGTTTTATTTGGTGAGAAACTCTTTTCATATCTGTGATTGTTGTCTAGCTTAATCTTATGAAGAAATAGATCTACTGTGTGATCTTGCTTTCTAAGTTAAGCGGTTTAGGAAGTTCGACCTGCTCAGACCAGGGGCCTGCAACATAAAGAGATAAATCAATCTATCAATTGTAAGTCTATGGCAAACCATGTACTGAAGAGTTACAATTGATCGTAAGATTGATTGTATCTCTTTATGTTACAGGCCCCTGGACTAGACCTGACTAAGCCAGGCCCACCGGTAGACTACACTTACCGTACGCCTACATTGATGCTATATCTTTTTTTTCAAAAACTGTTCTAGTTTCAGTTTTTGTCATATTGCCCTGTCCGCGAAATATGGACATCCGCGAAGTTGAACACACCGCCATACCGCCGGCGTCGTCTCCTCGCTACCGTAGGCGTAGTCAGTAGATCTACCAGTGGTCCTGGCTTAGGCCTTACTCCCTTAGCGAGGTCTAGTCCAGATCGAGCAGGTCGAACTAGCTCCCAGGCCGTTTTAATTAGAAAGAAAGATCACACTGTAGATCTATTTCTTCCTAAGATTAAGCTAGACAACAATCACAGATATGAAAAGAGTTTCTCACCTTCAAACATGCTGACAAGCTGAAAGTCCCCAACTCAGTCAGCGACTTGACAACCAACGCCTTCCATTTTTATTTCAAACAATTTCAGTGACGTGATAGATATATATGCGCGCAGCAATTTTGTTCCAATTAATTCCAAATCCATATTATGCGCATGCGCCGTTCGGTCACGCGATCGGTACTTTAACCCTTTCAAGACAATTGACCACATTTTGTGGTTTGGCTTAATAACTTTTGATTAAGAGCTCTAAAAAATTATACCAGATGCATGAGTAGAAAGAGCAAAAATTTCTGCACTCACTGTGTCCATTTTTGTTACATGACCATATTGTGTTTGATGCCAGGACTTTAAAAAAGGAGATTAAGCTTTAAAATCCTTAAATTGGCAACACATTGAGAGATTCAAAATCATTGTTTTTTATCGAAATTGGCCATTTTTCCAACTTTTCGACAAAGTTTCTAACCATGTATAATGTTTTCAAACACATAACATTTTATTAGAACCATGTAGCACTAACAGAAAAATATTATTGTTGCCAATTTGAAGAAAAAAACCTGATCAATTTAGCCCTTAAATAATTCCTGTCCTGAAAGGGTTAATCAACTTTGATCAAAATTTAACCAACAAAAAGATAAAGTGTCTCGACAGTTAGCACTACCATTTGGGCGGGAAAGCCGAGAACACTGTTTTTAATCAATGTTGGTTACAAAGTAACCAATAAGATTAAAAACAATAACTTTAATCAACAATATTTTTAACCCACGCAATATTAAAAGTCTTTTTTACCAACACTCATTTTATAACCAATGTTGAGCGATTTTTAATCAACAATTTTTTAATCCGTAGTTTTTTAATACATGTTTTAACAGTGTGTATATATATTAATACAGTCCAATGGCGCAAATCCCGGAGGGGATGGGGGTATGCATTAACCCCCCTCCCAGTTCTGATGTACGGGGGGGGGGGGGTGGCCTGTACAAATATACCCGCACTTTTTGATAAAAGATGGTAATTTGCAATCATTATATATGTATTTTCCATCTCAAACAATAATTCCATGTAATATTAATAGATTAAATGTAATTTCAGTACAAACTAAGACATTTTCAGGCTCGTATTATCAAATTTTTGTGGCGCGCTTCGCGCGCCCAACTATATTTCAACATTAAAATAGACAAACAGGCAATATATATATATATATATATATATATATGCCTATAGAGGCGCTTAGCGCCTTCGGCGCTTGCGTTTGCCAGAATGATAACTTCTCACCCTTTGGACCCCCCCCCCCTTTTTTTAAAACCTGGATCCGCCCTTGCCATGCAAGAGATCGATAAAAAAAAGAAGGACTTGACACTGATCATTGAAAATGATAACCTGGTACAGCTATATCAACAAGCTTTTACAAAAGTATTAATACAGTAAATAGTAGATTGTGTTTTCAAAGAGACATTGTATTATACGTCGGGCCCAATGGTAATAATGATAACGTGGGGAATTGTGGTGAATTATAGAAAACCATTAATGAATAATTATGTTGATGAATAAATTTCAGGTCTATAATTCGGTAATTGCAAAGTATTGCACGAACCAGATCTGTTTATTTTAGAAACTGCTGTAATTGGCAAAAGTAGATTTATGAGCAGTCCATTTTGAAATCAATTACTCCTTTTTCATTTCATGAGTGGATTCATTCCGTTCGTTTATTTTGTTGCAGATTTACAGTAATTTGTGAAGAATAAAATGCTTGACTCTTTGCGCTCCATAAATGAGTGGATTAAGTTAAGCCAGATTTAAATTAGTCCACCTTCAAGAATAAGAACGTATTTACTATCCCTACTTGTATATGATGGGGAGCCCTATGTCTGCGCACCTAAGATTTGACCTCAAAGTTAACAGGAATTTCTTTAATATTCCTCTAATGCTTAATTTGATTTTTATTTATTTATTTTATTTATTTAATTTCCAGGAACATATAATAACATGACAACAATTTTCAAACAAACATAACAACATAAGTGTAACATTAACAACAACCAATGCCTGGGGATTACCTATAAGAAATCATGATAGTATTCCTGATATTCTAAAGAGTAATTTTGCAAAAAATCTCATCAAAATTAAAGCAAGAACAATGCCATTTTCACAAGAGACGGCGGCCGTGTCATTTCAACATAAATTGAAAAACAGTGGTGCCCATGCCTGCGCACTCATTCATTTTACACACAGTTCGGAAGTTTTGACGTGAATAATAAAGATGAAAAGTTTTTGTTCGTTGCGTGTTTTGTTTGATTAGAATCGCGCAGTTACGAGTATGCGCAGACAAGGGCACTGCACAGACTTGGGAACACTAGCTATACTTGTATTTCCATGATCTTTTAATATCTTGGAATCGCGCGAGTCATATAGGGTTGGGTGTTCCTAGTCAGGCCTAGAACTCCTTTGAAATTAAGTGGTGGTGAGTTGTCGGGCTTCTTGAAAGTAAAACGATGGAGGAGGCTCGTAAATCCCAAGAACGTCTCCATCCGGGCTAACTGCTCTCCCAGACACACACGACGACCTGTGGGAGATATTTAATAAGAATCATTTTGAAAGGAAAACTGAGTTCTAGTAAAGGTTAAAAATTAATTTGTGAGCTTTCTCATTCTTTTTATGTAAGTTTGGAAGAATATCATAGAAGAAATGTCGCCTTAAAAGGATTGCTCTCATAATGCCCTCATATTGAAATATGACGAGAAACAGGTAAAAACTTTTGACAAACTTTCATGCCACGTGTGCGTGTGTGGGTGTGTGTAGTCCCACATATCCATTTCTATGTGTAGCGCATGTGACTTCCAGCAAGATTGAGTCATTTTCGAATAGTTTGGATTCCAAAACCTCGATTCTTATGTACTTCATCATCAACCCTTTCTAATTGCTTCCAGACAGTTTCTTTCACAACTTAATCACATGACCACTTTTAATAGATGGGTAGGTCAACATGGTTGATAGGACGGTGACGAGATATGGAGAGAGGGGATGAAAGACAGATATAGAGAGGGGACAGAAAGAGGCACACGAGATAGAGAGGGAAAGGGAAAGAGAGAGAGAGAGAGAGAGAAAGAGAGAGGGGAAAAAAAAGAGAGATGGAGAAAGATAGAGGGAGGAGGGGGTGGGGGGGGGGAGGTAATTGTGAAGGAACCACAGGCATTATTACTAATAAAACAAAATGCACAACACTTCGATTAATTATTCGGGACGTTGATCATTATTCTCATAGAAGAATATTACATAGTATTTAAGTTAAGTTATTTAAGTTGTACACCCTTTCATGTAGTGCATGTTGCATTTGAAAGTTTAACATTAATAGTGCAGGAGATTCAGAAGTTTCTGGCGGTATATTCATTTTTGTTTGACATGGTGAAAGTGGGCGAGTGACCTAACGATGAATAGTGTAAAATTCGTTTACACTTAATCATATTCGACAATATCATCATGAGGAGTTGTTCTCCCATTGGATTAAGGGGAGATTCACCTTCTTCTAGTCCTTTTTCTCTATTTATTTGAGCTGGTCATAGGTATGGAGAACACTCATAATGCTCTTACCAGCGCTGAAGAAGATGAGGTCATCTCTTTTGATCAGCTTTCCATCGGCATCCAGAAACCTCTCGGGTTTGAAGGCATCGGATTCTTCCCAAAGGTCATCGCTGTTCAGCACCTCAAAGATGTTGGACAAAATGGTGGCGCCCTTGGGTATAGTGTAGCCTCTTATGATGGTGTCGGCAGCAGCCACGTGGGGCACACCCAGTGGGGCGATAGCACCCTTTCGCTGTATCTTTTACAAATAACAGATATTGAATAATGTTTGGTTTTTATTCTTCGCTCATTGACTGCTGATGTTGAGGTTAGAATTACAAGGGCAACGATACGCAACATTTTTTGGTACTGTATAACCATTATTATACTGAAATTACAGATCGAAACATGTAAATGTGTAAAGAAGTACTTAACGGATATAAGCAACCCCTAAACGCGTATAACCAGAACTAAACGAAAATAAACGAGTTTATAATATACGGCATATCAAGATTCCAGGCCTCTGATTAGTCAAAAAAGCACAACATTCACTAGTGACTGCCAGGCAGTCAATACCTAAAATTATTTCCCGGTCACTTCAAAAAGCTTTATTTGCGTTTACCATGTTTACAATGCAAAGAGACAATAAAATGATTAAGCAATTAACAATGGTAAGACACGCGCACTTATCGAAAGTTTAGTGAATTTCACTACAATTAAATACATTTTTAACAGGCATATTCTCATCAAAATATACCTTTTTATTTTCCACACGCGGGATGTGATGTCTAAAACAAATATCGACCCCTAATTTTTTTGGTCAAGGTTAGAACTACAGCTGCATGGTGATCATGAGACTGCACTATATGCCTTGATTTCGTCTCGGGTCACAGTACAGTTTCCACATCACCTTGGGCAATAGTTTTAACCATGCCCTTCAAAGCAGTCAATATTTGTATAATAGACGAGAGAAAGCGAGATTTCACAGCGAAAAACATAAAGTCCAAAGGTCGTTTGTCTCGAATACTTCAGGACATTTATGCTTGGAGAGAGAGAGAGAGAGACGAGACAACAATCACCTCTATAAGAACAGCACTGGTGTAGGGAAGATCCTTGCCATCTTCTAGCCTCGGGAGACGCTCCCTGCCAACAACGTGATCAAGTTCATCTTGAACACGTGACTGAACCTCGGGGTAGGCTATCATGTAGAGGAAGCACCATTTGAGTGTTGTAGTCGTTGTTTCCGATCCGGCTATGAAGAGGTCGCCGATACAACCATATAAACTGTCTTTGGTGAATGACGAGTTTATATCCTGATGTGAATTGAAAAAAAAAAGTGTGTTCTTTATTGTCTGATTTATTCAACTAAGCCATAACAACACATTTCTACTCTCAGTGGCGTAGCTACGAAGGGGGGGGGGGGGGGACTTGACTGAACCTCGGGGTAGGCTATCATGTAGAGGAAGCACCATCTGAGGGTTGTAGTCGTTGTTTCCGACCCGCTATGAAGATGTAGCCGATGCAAGCATCTAAATTAAATTCGGTGATTGATGAGTTTATAACCTGGTGTGAATTGAAAACAGATTGTGTTTTGCATTATTCAATTCATTCAAATAATCAGTGGCGGATCCAGGATTTCTTGAGGGAGGGGGCTCAATATTCACAAAATTTTCTGACAAGCAAAAAAAAAAAAAGGTCCTCAGCATATTTGGCCCCCTTTTTAAACTCAAAAATCTCTGACAAGCAAAAAAAAAAAAAAAAAAAAAAATGTCCTCAGCATTTTTGGGGCCCCTTTTTGGTCCGGGGAGGGGGGGGGGCGGGCCCCCGGCCCCCCCCCCCTCCGGATCCACCACTGCAAATAAGCCCTAGCACAAGGGGTGCGAACTGTTAAAAATAAGAAAAAAGGAAAAGGTGAGAATGGGAAAAGTTTTTATAATAATCAGTACCCTTATTTGAGTAAGGTAAGACCAGTGCAGGCCTCCCACTTCCTTATGAAGCCAGTACATGTATACCTTCCTCAATGGCTGTGCCAACGCAATGACATTGTCTTCTCTAGAAAATAGGAACAAGCATAACTTTGGCTGGTGACAAAATACAAGAAACTTCTTATCAACCATTATCCATTTGTCTTATAGGAGAATGAAACCCTGGGGAAAATATCAATTTGAATGAAAAGAGAGGATAGAGAGAAGCAATTTTAAAAAGGTTCCATCAAAATCGGTTACGAAATGAGAAAGTTATGAAAGTTTGAAAAGTCTTTACATTTTTTTTTTAATTACTTCTCTCTATCCTCTCTTTTCATTAAAATAGATTTTCCCCCAGGGTTTCTTTCTCCTTTAATATAATACAAATATAAGAGATCCCTAAGCTTGCCAAGTCTATGTCACTTATTGCTAAAAGTTTGCCACTGAATATATGTTTACGAATCAATGATGAAAATCAGTGCTGCTTACCTCAGTTGTTTCAGCCATCTTATTAAGATACTGGTCGATGAAATCCTTCGGATTACCAGGGTCAAGATTCTTTTCGTGGGACTCGATCTGGGACATGATGAAGTCGTGGAATTTCCGGAAGTTGTCCACCAAGATCTTGATGGTTCCAAATGGAATCTTTGAAATGCCGGGCAGAGGTAGAAAGAAAAATGTACCGCCCCCTCCTGCCAATTCGAAGTTGGTATTCACCATATGCAAGACCTAACAAACATGATAAAAGGAAGCGAAAAGAATTTCATTTAGTTTGTTAACAAAATTTGGGGGACAGAATCTACAAAAGCGCAATTTTTTTGCCTGTGAGTCATATGTATTAAAAGCGGTAATTTTAGATAGGGTGCCACGAAATCGGTGAATGGCACCCTATTTGAAAATGCTAATTTATGCAAAAAAAAAAAAAATAAAATAATTATTTGTCTGGAATTATAAAAACTAGTTTCTTAATTTTTCATATCCAGGTGAATCTGAGGAAATCATCAAATTCATTTTGCTTTATCTTAATGTTAATTTATTTTAATTTATGCATAAAACACATATTCTATGATATACTCACAAAATAAATGTAGAAGGGCTTCGATATTCTACCACATAGGTTACATCGATCAGTTAGATTAAAATAACATTGATAATTGCAATAATTATTGTAATGTTCATTAATTTTAATGGTACTTTATCATAACTGATTCATATTTATGCATAATGTACATTTCCAAAGACATATCTCGCTAACTAGCCCACTGCTCTACCCAGTGGCGGATCCAGGATTTCTTGAGGGAGGGGGCTCAATATTCACAAAATTTTCTGACAAGCAAAAAAAAAAAAAAAAAAAGGTCCTCAGCATTTTTGGGGCCCCTTTTTGGTCCCAGGGGAGGGGGCCCGGGCCCCTGGCCCCCCCTGGATCCGCCACTGGCTCTACCTCTTAGCCTCTTAGCTCTACCTCCTGGTCCTGTTGTACCTGATTTTTGGTATACATGTACTTATTTTAAGCTTTCGTTCACTGAACTATGTGTAACGCGTTATCAAGAAAAACAATGAACAAATTTATAGCATACGCTCTGGAAGTCCTCGTCATCATATTTGTACTGCGTGCCGAAGACGATAGAACAGATGATGTTAGCAACGGCCTGTCCGAAGAGGACATTAGGATCAAAAGGATTCCCCTTCGTGTCCTCCATAGCTTCACTGAGCTGCTTCATCTCTGCTGCTACGGTGTCTTCGTAGCTCTTCTTACCAACACCGAGGCTGCGGAAGACTGTGTGAACAAACTTTCGCTGATCCTTCCAAACTTCTCCGATAGCCAAAACGACACCTATTCCCCCTAAAGTATAATTTGAAGTGATGAAAATTGTACGAATTATTTGGGTAGACCGACCATGAATTCAGATAGGTAGATCTTTCTACAACATATACGCATTGCGCTCTGTAAGTATCTTCATGGTAAAAATAAATGTACCAAAACTACTATCACAATGGAATTATAATACTTAATGAAAGCTGATCATAAAAGAACTTCAAGGTACATACAATTTTTTTTTGCAAGTTTATGATAATTTGCGAATTTCGAGTATTACGAAAACCTGGTCCAAGGTGTTTCTTTTGTTGCTATGTTTTTTCTTAAACTTGTAATTGGCATAACTTATGTAAGAAAAGAGTTATACCTATAACATACTCAGTGTTGAATAGATAAGCTTTCATTTCTTACCATCACTTTTGGACCCAATTATTTCTTCTCGCATTTGGCTCCTGGGTCGATCTATGAGATTGGGGTGGCGAAAGGCTTCTGCGATCATGGAATAAGAGTTAAGGATGATGAAGGGCTTTGGACCGATGTAGAAAGACACAATCTCGCCGTATTTCTTGGCCCACAAAGAGAAGAGTGCAAGAGGATCCAGTTTGCCCCTGTAAAAAGACAAAAATCAAACAATATTTTGAGACTCGACTGGACCTTGCTTTTTAGCTGCAAGTCATTTTGGAAAGAACTTTTCGAAACCCCTATCAGGATATTCAACTAGACCACTGGCGGATTTATGGGGATGGGGGCACATCCGGCCCGTGCTCTCCTTTTAGACCCAATCAGTCTTTATTCAAGTACACTAAAATAATTACTTTTTTGTTGCTTGTCAGAATTTTTTAAAATTTAGATCAATTAATTAATTTTTCTATATATTTTTTTATTTTATTTATTTTATTTATTATTATTATTTTTTAGATTAATTCATTAAATTTTTTTTTTTTTTTTTTTTTTTTTTTTTGGGGGGGGGGGGTTACCTGCCCCCTTTCTGCACTACTGGATCATTCCCTACCCCGGACTACCATCTTCGGACAACTACCCTCTACTATAAATGCCCTCTCCCTGAGGGTATTATTTTCAGCATTTATTTATTATAATTATCTTTGAAAATTACACTGAATGAAAATTATTGTTATTACATGCATTTTGTTCGTGATATTATTTAGGATGTATTTACGTTTGTTTTTATATTGTTGAAAATGGTTCATGATATTATTTATGATGTAATAACGTTATATTCTGTTGAAAAATGGTTCATGAAATTATGATGTAATTACGTTGTTATATTCTGTTGAAAATGGAAAATAAATGAAATGAAAAAAAATGAAATGAATTATTGAAACGGTAATAAACACCTTGGGGTAGAGTTTTCTTAATCATCGGGGGATATTCTGCCGGGAGGTAATTGTCCGAGGGAGCAGTTATCCTAAGGAGTAGTTTTCAGGGGTTAGTTGACTACAGGCTGACAGGTGGTGGTCTAGGGGATGGCTGTCCTAGAATGATCAAAATCATCTATCGGTTACACCTACCTGGTAATTTCCCACGCTTTCCCTAGGAGTTGCATCCCTGTAGGTCCCGGTGGAAGATTCTTTGGTCGAGATAGTAGTCGTCTTATAAACCACGCCGTAAGAAGACCAACTACAATGGTCATCAGCAGCAAGGTGCTTGGTTCCATCGCGGCTAACTCCATGGCAGACAATGAATTAACGATTCTTTTGCAAGAAAACACAAGTGTTTAATTGCATTTTACAAGAAGTGAAACTTTGGGAAATCAAAAGAAATGTGATTTTTACGGTTACAACTTTGCAGAATGTGCATTATGCCTACTTATACGCTAATCGAATTTCTTAAAAACTAAAATTTGGGTAAAAGAGTTAGGAGTTGTGGTCTATTGGGCAATTCCGGACTGTGAATCACACAAAACAAGAGAGAAATAGACGGCAACGACATCGGGCTCGGACAGTAGAAGTGTGTGTGTGTGTGTGTGGTGGGGGGCACCCTTTATCCGCCTAACAAAAGGTGCCCCCCCCCCCCCCCACTTCCAGTTGTCCGAGCCCGTTGTTCAGCCGCCTCTGTCTCCTTGTGAAGCCTGACGGAAATCAGCCTTCGTATGGACAAACCATAAACTCAACCACAAATGACAACATCAAGGTACTGGCCTACGGGGTACGTTGTACCTCGGAGTTATCACAGTCCTTGGTTATACATTATTAATGTCACAGCTTAGGATAGATTACCTAGTATTTTGCCACAGTGAGAGAAAAAAAAAGCCTAAAAAGGTGCTACGAGCCGTTATTATTCTCTCAAATTTGCTCAAACGTCAGAGCTTTCACGCTTCGCGCGGAAAGGGGGAAACTCCCCCCTCCCTGCACCCACCCTGTTAAATACAGTGCAGTATTGCGTCCAAATAATTGAAAAGCAGTCAGGGCGTTGAACTAACTCTCCGCCCGAAAAAGGTGCTACGAGCCGTTATTATTCTCTCAAATTTGCTCAAACGTCAGAGCTTTTGAGCTTCGCGCGGGAAGGGGGAAACTGCCCCCGTCCCTGCATCCATCCCAGTTACATCCCAGTTTCAAATAACTGAAAAGCAGTCAGGGCGTCGAACTAACTCTCCGCCCGAAAAAGGTGCTACGAGCCGTTATTATTCTCTCAAATTTGCTCAAACGTCAGAGCTTTCACGCTTCGCGCGGGACGGGGGAAACTGTCCCCGGCCCTACATCCATCCCAGTTACATCCCAGTTTCAAATGATTGAAAAGCACTCAGGGCGTCGATCTAACTTTCCGCCTAAAAAAAAAATGTTTGCTACGAGACGTTATCTTTCTCTCAAATTTACTAAAACGTCAAAGTTTTCGCGCTTCGCGCGGGAAGGGGGAAACTCCCCCATCTCTGCACTCACCAGTGGCGGATCTACGGGGGGGGGGGGATTTAGGGGGTTTAAACCCCCTCCCCCCTTGGGCTGCCAAGTAAACATTTAATGTGCATAGGAAAACAAAAAAGAGAAAAAAATAGAGCATGCAAGTATGCTTAAAATCGCAAGCTGGCAACCCTAAAAATGAAAAATCTCCCTACTGTGGGAGGGGGGTATCCCCCCTCCCACACCCTCCCCCCTCGCTCGCTTCGCTCGCTCGCAATACCCAGCTCAGCCCCTCAAACCCCCCCCCTTGGAAAAAAGCTAGATCCGCCCCTGCTCACCCCTGTTACATACAGTGCAGTGTTGCGTCCAAATAACTAAAAAGCAGTCAGGGCGTCGAACTAACTTTCCGCCTAACAACTGTGCTACGAGCCGTTGTCTTTCTCTCAAAATTTGCTCAAATGTCAGAGTTTTCGCGCTTCGCGCGGGAGGGGGGAAACTTCCCCCTCCCTGCACCCACCCCCATGGGAAGCACGCTTTGCGTGCTCATCACCAATTTCGCGCGCTTCGCGTGCTCACAACCGCCCCCTAAAATTAAATCCTGGCGACGTGGTTTGCCTCATTCAAAATTATACGAACACTGAAAAGATTGCAGGCATACTTACCTTAACGCTTAAATTACGTGTCCAACACACAGCAAATATATCCGCATAGATCTGCATGTAATATTAGCTGTATATACTATACCGACAGGTCAGATTTTCAAAGTGTCACGTTTCTATAGAGATAGGCCTACTTTAGTACGCCGCATGGATCAAAAATACAAAGGCATTGAATGCGAATTTAAACGGCTATTATGCATGTGTACCAAACCCCCATACTGCACGATAATAATTATGTACATGTATAGTGTTTGCTTTTAGTTGCGTTCTCTCATCCTGGGCCCATTGTTGTTCACGTACGTTCGCGACTCTATTTTCATTTCCTGTTTGGAACCATTTTGAATGTTGTTGTTGTTTTATATCATCTGCGTTCAATTATTGATGTTATGATTGATTATTTTTTATTTTTTTCTTTAATTATTATTTCAATGGGCCTGTTGTTTATGCTCTTAATAAATTCTGGATATAAGTATTTTTCCCTCTTTCTTGATTGCTCGTACATATAATACATCTATTTTGATGACGTCAATCAACGGAATCAGTGAGTCGCGGCACTGACTGACACGAACACCTAACACGGAAATCCTCTGTAATTAGCGAAAATCTCCTTCCAAGAACTCCTGAAATTTCAGTTCATTTTGGAAACGGTTGAACAAATCAAGATGTTTGATAATGAATAAATCATATCCTTCATTCAAGCTATGTCATATCATATCAAAAAGATCACACTTTAGAATGTTTTGCAAAAATATGAGTTATTTATTCATCAATAATAATACTAGTCATTTTCATGGATTAATTTCCTTCTGTAATTAATTTATTGAAGTATAATCTTAGTATGATGTCGATACTAGGATTACAAAATTGATTAATTTTGTGCGTACATTTTGACAGAAAATGCCATCAAAAGGAGGGTGAATTTCTCATTACACGACCAATATTTTCTTATAACGATATCTCCTCTATAATGAGAGCAAAAAGCAGGTCTTGTAATTCGATTCATAATACCGTGAGAGATATTACGATGCATGTTGATGTGTGAATCTTGCTCTTTTAGGTATGCTAAGTCATATTACGATAGATTACCCAGATTTTCAAAATTTGAAGTATTTGTCAAAATATGAATGATTTATTCATCAATAATATTAGAGTCTATTACATGCATTGGCGTAGACAGGTCCTCATAAGTGGGGGGGGGGGGGGTATGATTTCCCTCAAGGACCATATATATATATATATATATATATATATATATACACACACACACACACACGCGCGCGCGCATATATATATATATATACATATATACGTATAGTGTAGGGTGAGGGTGGGTAAACATGCCTATGGTTTTTCTCTTTACATGTCCAAGATATAATCATACTACTTTGTAGTATGATTTGAATATTGAGCGAACGAGCAAACAATATTCAAAATTTGTGAGATCGCAATTACATTGTAATATAAAAACGGGGAAACACAATTCTGATGGGGTTTCATTTGCAAAATTTCACAATCAAAATTTATTTAATAAGCTATAGTTTTAATACGAGCGAGCGCAGCGAGCGAGCATTTGGGAATATTGGCTCTAAGTCACTTTGGATTAGGTGCACATGTTATGGAAAAGGGAAACGTATTACTTATCATGTGGAAAAGGAAAATAATTGAATGTGTAGAAAAGGTAGAAAAGGCAGTTTATCAGAGGTGAAAAGGGGTACTAATCACACCTGAAAAGGGGCATTTGTAAGAAAATGTTCTTATATAAAGTAGAAAAATTAAATCAGTGTCTATATACTACAGAGAAAAAAAAAATGACTTGTTAAATTAAAAGGAATAAAAGGGATTAATTGGGAAAAATGCTCTCTTTGAAATAGGAGCATTTATCAAAGGTAAGGTCAAAATGGGCACTTATAAGAATATGGAACGGGAACTTATTCGAAAGAAAAATGGGGGAACTTATTTGAAGTTAAACGGAAAAGTATGGGCACTGTGCCCACATATGCAACACCCGGAGCGGTGCTTCTGACCGGGCCTACATGTTATGATTGTCATTTCAAGATTTTCCTATGTATAGTTGGGTGATGATGACACAGGTCATCATCCTCGATAGATATTGGGGGTGATGTATTCCCTCCTTCTCCACCACATTCGATTCCTGTGACTACATTTTCATTTCAATTTTGAAGATTGCATTATAAAGGAAAGTTACCGACTGAACCCTCTTAATCCAGAATAATTACATGTACTTTTAATCTAAATAAGTTTTCTGCATTCATATGATGGCTTCGAAGAAAAATCACCTCTAAATATATTTGGGGATAGTAACATATTTAGGCCACCCCCCCCCCCCCCCCCCCACTTCAATTTTTTTATTAAAAAATTATACCTCCATATCCCTCCCAGATCAACACCCATGTTGTATAATTTCAAGTACATGTATATGGTTTTCACTTTCTAGTGGTGTAAAAATATATCGGGAAAAATCAGAAGCAACTAAAGAATTGTAGATGAATACACCATGTATTAATAAATTCATATAAATCTACAATATTGTACATAGATAAACAATATTATATTGAAATAAAGAATATATAAATTTGAATAATATTAATAGATATAATATATCAAATTATATTCATCTACAACATAAAATAGAAATGTATATTTTCCACCATTTATTTATTTATTTTTTTTTTTTGTGGGGTGAAACCTGGGGGGATGTTTGTACACACCATCCCCCACGCCCGAAAGTTTGGGGGGATGCATATCCCCACCCCCCCCCCCCCGCTATCTACGCCCCTGATTACATGGATTATTTTCCTCCTATATACACTAGATAGTCCAATAGTTATTTCTTTTGACGGCAGATATTCATAAGCAGATCAAGCTGATATTTCAAAAGCAAAAGGAGATTGAATCTTCAAATAAATGGAATAAGAGCCTGAGACAAAATCAGTCTGACACGTTGAAAGAATATCACAGTTTTGTTTTGTTTACCCGGCTGATATACTGCATGATGACATGTATGTTCAGTTGTTCGTGAATATCATGTAGACGATACGATGCGTCACCTTTGATCCTCTATGACTCACGAATCTCCGAAAGAGTCATAAAAGATATAAAGTTATCCCCCCTCTCTTTCTCTTTCTCTCTCCCCCTCTCTTCCTCCGTCTTTCTCTCGACCCCTTGACCCCTCTCTTTATCTCACTCTCCTCTCCCCCTCCCTCTTCTCCTCTCTCCCCTTTCCCCTGTCTCTTTCACTAAGAATGTCACGTTCCGTCACCTCCATGTTTTCAGGATTTTTTGTAGGTAAAATAACACAACAGGACTGCTGACAAAGACTAAACCTGAAGGTGTCAAACATTTTTTTTTTTTTTTTTTTTTTTTAACGAACTACATGTGTACTTTTTTATTACTATAAAGCAGCATATTCAACCTACGCTATGTTGCATGTTCATTTCAAATACATGTATAGGCCTATAATTATTTTGTACATCTGACTTCCTTTCAGTCGTTTGTACATATTTTTTATCGTCATGCTATGTTTTGTATAACATCTCATTTCTTTTCTTTTTAATAGACCTGTTCACAAATATATTCAAATTTTATGAATACTTTTAAAACAAAGGTTGTTCTTGACAAACTGTTAGCTTGTCAAGCTTGTCAGAGGATTGTCAGACATAGCACATAGCAACAAGTAATGTATGCAAACTGGATTCCAAGTATTGTAGTTCATTCATTAATAGCAGGTTAATGGAATTGCTCGTTACTAGGTCCCCAGGAGAGAAACGTCCATAAATTTGTATGCTAGGTATTAACAAAAACCAGTTGACACTTTTGATCGTTAATAACTCCAAAGTTATAACTTGTATTGGACTGAGGTTTTCAGACATATTGTAAAGTTGAAGGATATAAGATTCATTTGGAATAACTTCGGTAAAATTTCCTTAATTGATGTTCTTAAAATAATGCTCTGAATATCTAATTACATTTCCACTTTTTCAAAAATCAAGGCCACAGAATCTGTGTGTATCAGTAATTAATTTAGAGCACAACAATCGGCGTTTTGCATTGCAGCTGTAATAGACCGCTTCGGTAATGTATGCAAATTTTATACATACCTTTCAAACAAAGGTTGTTCTTGACAACCTGAAAGCTTGCCGGACATAGCAACAAGTAATGTATGCAAACTGGATTCCAAGCATTGAGGCTCATTTATAAAAAGCAGGTTAATGGAATAGCTCGTCACTACGTGCTCAGAGAAGAAGTGTGCATAAATTTGTATACATTACAGAACCGGTCTATTCCAGAGCTCTTCTTTCAACCCAGAGTCATGAATCATTAATGACAATGAACAGCGAATGGTTGGCAGAAATGACAGGTGCGATGCACAATGGTATTGATGTGTTCTGAATTTAATTTGGTTGGTTGGTTGGTTGGTTGGTTAGTTTTATTTTCCGTATAAAAAGATCATCAGTACACACTTATAAATATACATGTACAAGAATATATAAATCAAGAATTAAATCAAGAACTAACAAAAAAATTAAAAATAAAATAAAAAATAAATAATGGCTGGAAAGCTCTATTCAGAGCCATTAACGTAATGGCTCTGTTCTTCCTAGAGGTCCAGAAAAACAAAAACAAACAAAACAAACAAAACAGGCAGAAAAAATAGACATACATATTGTAATACAAAATATAAGAAATATATCACGTACACAATATCCAATGTCCCTACCCTAACCCTCTGTATTTTACATAACACGCCCACCCCCTCCTCCCGAATACACCAAAAGTTTATATGTCAAAATCTTGTATCCATTCATCTAGGCCATTTAACACACCAAAAAAATCTAATTAGATATTCCGAACATTATTTCAAAAATATTAATCAGGTAGATTTCACAGAACTCATTCCAAATAAATTTTATATCCTTCAACTTTACAATGTGAAAACCTCAGTCTGATTACTTTTGAGTTATCAATGATCAAAAGTGTCAACTGTTTTTTTTAACACCTAGTACATTAAAACATATAAATTTAGTCATTTTTTTCAGTCATACAAAACCAACGTCACATCAATACACTGTTGACGAAATGTTTTTTCAGTTCAGTTCAGTTCAGTTTCCAAAAGAACAGTGTTTTTGACAAGAAATCAAATATGCAATTCAATATTCAATAATATAATACATTTTACATGGTTTAAAGTTATAAAATAGAAAGTATAACACGATAAAAACTATTTTCGAAAAATCAACTCAAGGCAATTTCAATAGCCCTGTCTATCACCTTTAGAAATGTGCGAACGTTACAATGGCGTAATACGTAATCCGAACCTGATTTCTATGGGCAGTACAATAGGCCTTTGTAATTGCCCTTGAGTTTATTTTTCGAAAGTAGTTTTTATCGTGCTGTATTTTCTTTCATGTGAAAGAGAAAAAAAACCAAGAACCTCAAAATAGGCTCCGGCTTTTTACATTATAATTTTCTATATCGTATGAAAAAAAAGAGACTGTTCACTGGAGAATTCATGAAATTACTATCAATCACCCCCCAAAATATTTTTTGATTCTCATTTCATTCTATTTTATTCATTTATTTTCTGAATGAAGGTAAACATATGAATGATACAATGTAAGTAAATAGAATATATGTAAAATCAGATAGTGATTAAATAATTGATTTAATAATTAGTATATAATACAGTATAACAAACCTATATCTATCACTCATGTAATATTATTGATAAGAATATAAAATGATAACTGACATTTACAACAACAAAAAATTACCCATAAAAACGCAAATTGGTAAATAAAAATATAGAAAGCAATCAGCCCCGTTATATTGTTACTAAATGAACTGGTATCTTTGTAAGCTATAGCTACTAGTACGTACGTATTTTTTTTTTTTAAAGGAAATGTTATAGGATTGCATGAAACAATTGTTAAAGTGAATGGCCGTCTTTAAAGTTTCCTTTCACTGTTCCTTGTATGATTGATGAGTGTCATATTTTTAAATCACAGAGAGGATTTGGGATATATTCAAAGTCCGGGCTTATACCACAGTCCCACCGCCAAACCGACCCCATACCGACTCCAAACCGACCGACTCTTGGCCATTGGTGGCAATTTAATTTTTTGTTCGGTCTTTTGTAGGTCTGGCGTCGGTCTTGCTGGTGTGACTGTGGTATTAATAAGAACACCGCGTCTACAGTGCTTCCCAGAAAAAAAATTAACAGTCAGAAAAGTCTCCGCAAATAGATAATTCAAAATATTTGAAGCAAAATTTCATACCTGTGGACACTAGTGTACCCAAGGGGGGGGGGGCAGAGTGCCCCGTGACAACTTCTGACAGAAAAAAAGTATTTTTGACCATTTTTTTTTTCTTGTCAGAGAATTCTGGACCCCATAAAATCTGACACCCTTCCCCCAAGGATTGACTTTTGGAGCGCTGGGGATTTTTTTTTTAATTGCAATTTGCTTTTGTTCTCATAAGGTATTTTCGTTTCAGTATGAAATGGGATTATTTACAAGTTAAAACAAAATAATGATCCTACCGCATTTACATTCATTTTTTCTCCTTTGCATACAAAGCCATTTTTGCATTATGCTATTGTCTGTATATATAAAATTATCTGCCATTTTTACACATGCCTTTTTAAATCGATTCACTTCAAAGCTAAATTCAAGTTATATTTCCACCGTGTCTACAATGTTTCCACACTGAATTACATACAGTGCGACACATTTCGATCGAAGAGGGAATTATACCGTCTTTACGCACCAAAATCACAGCGAGAAATACTTTGGATCTTTGTAGCCGTGTTGAATATCAGAACCTGAACTGGGGCCCGTCAAGTTGTACAAAACAAAATCAGGAAAATCAAACGCAACTTTATTTTCAGCCAATCAGAACTGCGCATTAAGGACTTGCGTTTGATTTTTAGGAGTTGCGATTAAACGCAAGTTTTGTGCAACGGGCCCCCAGAACACACTGTGTTATCATGGTTTACACATGCTCCGCAACACACTGTGGTCACAAAGGTAATCACAGTGTGTACGCATGACATTGTGACAATATGTAAACACACTGTAATATCACCCTTCTCACACACGTGTGGCATTCTGTGTTCAGGGTGTAAACATCAACTTAGTCATGTTAGTGTGATTACAGAGAAGATTTGGAACACTTTAAAGGTGACTTTGTGGAGGCTTGATTTAATAAATCGTTGAATTTTGATATCTGTCTTGTATAATGATGTTCAGAAGGATAAATAAACAGCCAGGCATAGAAAGGTTTTCAAATATACGATGTTATTATTAAGATATCTATGACTGAATAGTGCCATTTATGAAACCGTAGTGTGGTACGCTTTAGTTTAAAACTGCAGTCTATGGGGGAAATGAGTCTGGCATTTCCGGTCACTTGTGTATATGTTTACTTTTGTGAAGTACATGATGATTTTGAAGTGCTTTTTTTTTTTCTGGGCTTCATTTTTACACCATATTACATACACTGATAGTATGTAGGGCCATGCAGGCAGCTCAGATTTTATCAAGCCTCTACAAAGTTATGTTGACTATCTGTATCAGATCTGTATACACACTGTGTCTACACTACACCATAAGGGCCAAATCTAATCTTGAATCCTGGTTGTGAAATTATATTTCGAGAGAACATGGAATGAAGTGCAGAAGAAGGGTTGTTTGGACCAGAAAAGTAAATATTAACGATTACTTTCTGGAATCACATGTACTGAAAAACACAACTCATATTGTAACATAAACTGACCTGGGGCCCGTTGCACAAAACTTGCGTTTGAACGCAACTCAGGAAAATCAAACGCAACTTTATTTTCAGCCAATTAGAAGTGCGCATTTAGGACTTGCGTTTGATTTTTAGGAGTTGCGATTAAACGCAAGTTTTGTGCAACGGGCCCCTGGGGTTATGCACGTGGGTCGGGAGTATATACTAGCTCTATTTCATAATCTTTCTTTGTTTATTTATCAACTGTTATACATTTTCTCTCTAAAATATTTGGAAGATATCATTTCTTTGTAGTTTGGAACGTTCAGTGTAAGTTTTGTTGGACTTTGCAATGATCCATTTCTCGTTATTACCAGAATTCAGGTTTATACCTCCGATTTTTTTTCTGAAATCTATTTTCTTATTTTTATGTTAGTAAATAAGATCTATTTTTCTTATACTTTCAAATTTTGTTGATTATATAATGTAGCAAAAGATTTACATACAAACCACTCACTTTCGAGCTCGTTTTTTGAAAATTCCCTTGCATACAGACGAGTGAGAAACTACTTTTTGAGAGTTATATTTGGGATTAATTTTCTGTGGAGTTGGGTCCTCTCCAAATTACATTAGAATGCACTCCCATGTAGTGGATGAATTACTCTTTTGAGAGTGGATTCCATTATTTTTGGCGTGGATTTCCACTCCAAAGTGAATCTTAACATGACTCCTTAAAGAGTGGATTTTTCATAAGCCAGTTCGTAATTAGTAGGCCTAAATGGTAGAAATGACCCCGAAATGACCCCAATTTGTACGCGCACACGCATCTGTTTTGGTGGACGCGCTACTTGTTTAACACGTAAAATCATACTGGTGCGCGCATCGTGGTGTGCGTATCGTGGTGCGTATAAAGGTCAATTGTATAAATGTCTATTTTATCGCACATGCGCAAATTGTAAATACGAAATGGCTTATTACTCTTCTGTGAGTGAATTGCATTTATTTGTGCGTGGAGTTCCACTCCAAACGAAGTGATCCTTAGTATGACTCCCTAACGAGTGGATTTTATCTCCTGCACATTTAGAGAGAAGCATGTCCAGTTTTACTCTCTTAGTACAGCGCATGTCGTGTAGGGCACGGGATTCCTGGACAATCCCAGAACTCCTTCGAAGGAAAGAGGCGGCGACGCATCTGGTTTCTTGAAGGTGAAACGTTGGGCAAGACTCGTAAAACCCAAGAACGTCTCCATCCGGGCTAGCTGCTCACCAAGACACACACGACGACCTATTGGAAAGTTTGCAAAATTTCAAGATAAGGTTGAATACTGGTCATACGATTACATTGTGAAGGAAACAATCTAGAAACAATTGGAAAAGGTTGATCATGTAGTGTATAAGAATTGATGTGTACTGTGAGGTTTTAGAATCACCAAAACGATAAGAAATGTGTTCAGTCTTGCTGAAAGTCCCATGCTCTGCACACAGAAATTAGTATATGGGACTGCTCATACATATGACATGAATGTCTGGTCTAAACTTTTTAGCGATTTCTTGTCATATTTCGAATATGATGGCATTTGAAGAGCAATCCTTTTCAGGGGATAATTTTTTTTCTATGATAATCTTCCAAACTGACATAAAAGAATGAGAAAACTCACAAATCATATCTTTACAGATCACAGAAAGAGGTGGATAGATGAGTGATGGAGTAATAAATAGATGAATAAGCAGAAAAATATTCAGCAACTTGACAGTTTAATAAAAGGGGAGCAGAGACACAAAAATTGTGTATGTATACGAGAAAGACAGAGATAAAGAGCAATAGGGGAGAGAAGAAGAAAGAAATTTGATCTATACTTAATCACAAAAAATTGAATGTATGGTTAGATATCAAACGGAGCATCCCAGCTGGTCATTGGACTTATCTTGATAATAATCGTAGGAAAGAAAGAAATAAATATCGCATCTTAATTTTGTTATGCTATTTGATAGTTTAACGTCGGCGTAATAGGTGATCATCTCCTGGTAACGAACTATTTAGTTCATCTGTTTTACATTGCAGCTATTTATCTCACTTGTATGAATTAGATGTTACCATGTAGGACAAGCCTAATGAAATCTCTCAGGGCGTCCAAGTCACCTTTGTTAAACACTTAAAAATTTAGTAAAAATAGGAAAAATGGTCTAACGTCGGAGAGGATGTCTTTTTTACACATCCACCGCGTTATGGCTGACCACCAATCAAATTGCTCGTACCAGTGCCGAAGAAGATGAGTTCCTCTCTTTTGATCAGCTTTCCATCTTCAGTCAGGAACCTCTCAGGTTTGAAGGCATCCGAGTCTTTCCAAAACTCCTCGCTGTTCAGCACCTCCCAGATGTTAGCCACAATAGTGGCGCCCTTGGGTATGGTGAAACCTCGTATGGTGGTGTCTGCAGACGCTACGTGTGGCACACCCAGCGGGGCTACTGTCGCCTTCCGTTGGACCTGGTTATAAGAAGAAATATGTACAAGTTTTTGTAAGCCCAAAATCTACATATGGTTCCAACGATGTGCAATTAAGAAGCTTTTATGAGACTGAAGTAGTAATATACAGACGGATAAACAAGATGGGGAGTGAAACGAGTAGAGACGTAAGGCGGTGCGGAATAAAGGTTGTATTTTTATTTTGGAATTTGTACCTCGATGTTAATCCTTCCCTGTGCTCCCCGTAGCTATGTTATCCCGCCCCCCCCCCATGTCCATATATTCTCATGGTTTGCGCCCCCCCCCCCCCCCCCCCCACCCAAACGTGTTCCCCGTTCTCTAAAGCCTTACATTAATTTTTGACCCATCATTAGTCTTCGGGGAACGCATGCAGAGACGGAACAACGTTGGACGGAGAACTATAGGGACAGTTCATACACCCTTTAAGTAAAAAAGAGCCCTCTAATTTTGTAACTGATGGCTTTTTTCAAATCCTGTCAAACCCATTTTACCTCCATAAGAACAGCATTGGTGTACGGAAGATCCTTAATATCATCCAGCCTCGGAAGGCGTTCCCTGCCAACCACGTGATCAAGTTCATCTTGAACACGTGACTGAACCTCTGGGTAGGCCGTCATGAAGAGAAAACACCATTTCAGGGTCGTGGTCGTCGTGTCAGATCCGGCCAAGAAGAGGTCACCGATACACCCTTTTAAGTTGAGTGTGGAGAATGTAGAGGTTATGTCCTGAAAGCAAAATCGATAGAAAGAATTCCCTCTAATTATATCAATTTTGAAAGACTATCGGGTGCTTGGACCTCCTTATGATGATAAGGTAAAAAAAGAACAACAATCTTGTTTTCGCCCTCTCTCGGCTAAGAGGTAGGCTGGCTACATAAATCAATCATGGTGTCAGGAGTGGGATACATTGAATAATTGGGTAATGGAAACTGAAAATTACTTGACTGCATTAATTTTGAGCGACAACACAGCGCTAATTGATTAATCGCGTATGTTTTCATCGTTTTAGGCTACAATTTTTAAATATATAGGAAATAGTTAAAAGTCACTAGAATTTATTTAAGTGAGCTCTCATGTAGAGCATACTTCACTAATTTTGCTGTAGGCCCATAAAGTGCATTGATGTTTCGACACTGAAAGATATAATGTAATGGCGAGATATAATAACGGAATATAGGACCATTGGAACGTAGGACTAATGGAACGTAGGACCAGTGAATCGTAGGACTAATGGATCTTAGAACTATAGAGGATAAACCTGCATGTCTGTGGGATAGACCCATTAACTTGCTTATATTTTGCCTACCTTAGTTTCAACCAACTTATTAAGATACTGGTCGATGAAATCCTTCGGATTGTCCGGGTCCAAATTCTTTGCGTGGGACTCGATCTGGGACATCATGAAGGCATCGAAGGACCGGGTGTTGTCCGACAAGAGCTTAAACTTTCCAAACGGAATCTTTGAAATGCCGGGCAGAGGAAGAAACAAAATTGCACCGCCCCCTCCTGACAAGTGTATGTTGAGGTTCACAATACGTAAAACCTTTAGAAAAAAACAAAGAGTGGGAATGAGTGGGAATACCATTCTATTTGGAAATTAGGCCACATAATACTACTACCATTACTACTACTACTACTATTACTACTACTACTACTACTACTACTACTACTACTACTACTACTACTACTACTACTACTACCACCACTAATACTGCTACTTCTACTACTACTACTACTACTACTACTACTACTACTACTACTACTACTACTTCTACTACTACTACTACTACTACTACTACTACTACTACTACTACTACTACTTCTTCTTCTTCTACTACTGCTACTATTACAGCTACTTCTACTACTACTACTACTACTACTACTACTACTATTACTACTGGTGCTGCAGCCACTAATACTAGTACTACTATTACTACTACTACTACTACTTCTACTACTACTACTTCTACTACTAGTAGTAGTAGTAGTAGTAGTAGTAGTAGTAGTAGTAGCAGTAGTATTGCTACTTTTACTACTACTACTACTACTACTACTACTTTTACTACTATTACTACTACTAATGCTGCTGCTACTACTACTTCTACTACTACTACAACTACTTCTACAAATACTACTACTACGACGACGACTACCATTACCACTACTATACTACTACTGCTACTACTACTACTACTACTATTACTACTACTACTACTACTACTACTACTACTACTACTACTACTACTCCTACTACTACTACTGGTGCTGCAGCCACTACTGCTACTACTACTACTACTACTACTACTACTACTACTGCTACTATCATTACTACTACTACTACGACGACGACGACCACGACCACGACTCCTAGTAGAATTGGGTAGGTACACAGACGGCTCCTCATGGGAAATAGTGTTCACATTTTTTTTCAAAATTTAATGCTGAAAATGATGCCATCGACTTAATTTTGATAAAACGTGCCCAAAGTGCCCCAAATTTATGTTTTAGTGGCCCGCCATTGTTTTTATGCATTTCAGAGCCAACCGTCTAGCTAGAAACGTTCGTTTGGTGTTGAAAACCTACTAAAAGCAGTAAAATGAAATATGGTAATGGTTAAGTCCCATCAAAGACCACACGGGCCCGGAATTTGTTCTAAAAGGGCCCGAAGGACCAGCTACTCACTAGAGTCGAAAAGAGTGCTTTAAATACCTTTCTCAAGTTAATAGAAGCTCAGTAAATGGCTACTTTGATATCAAAATGCAACGATACATTGTGGATATGATAACATGTTGGCCAAATATCTGCCAGGTGCCCAAATTTTGATTTTAGAGGGCCAAATAATGTAACACAAGTGATTATATAGCATTAAACTATAGTGGCATGACATATTTTCTTTCTAAAGATATTTGAAAATGTTTTCTACAAACTGTATTTATCAAATCAATCAAGATTACATCATTTTGGGGGCACCTGAAAGGACATGGGATCCCTGAATCTATTAATTACGGCCCAATTGAAAATGCCGAAAAATCACATATATCACTGACTTCCATATTGGAACATATATGCTACGTGATATCCCGATGTTATTGGTGATAGTCATGTATGATAAATATACACGGCGGGCACCTACAGCTTCCATTAAAAAAGGTTTCAGGCCCATTTACGTAAATAAGGGCCCATCAAAGGGACCACAGTCTTGCTCAAATAATGCAGTGAGCTTTAACAGTATTGTTCTTTTAAGTGATCTCAGTACAAGGAGGTATGTACAAAGCACCATAGTTCGAAATTTCAGCATTCAACGACAAACTTTGAGTGCTAAAATCAAAGTTCTAAAACACCTTTCTGTAGAATATGACAGGATTTGTAAAATTGTCCCATACGTAGCTTTTTGTGTACTCCCACTCCCATAAAGACGACAAAAGGCAAAGAATTATGTTCAGTGGAAGTTGCTTATAGATTTTTGTTTACACTCTCGTAGCCAGGATTTTATTTTTGGAGGGGTGGTCGGATCACTCGCGCAGAGCGTGCACCCTTTGGGTAAAGGGGGGGGGGGGGGGGGGTAAGGGAGAGGCTTTGGCATCTGTTCAAATCGAGACATGGAGACAGTTGATCTATTCCATTCAGTAAAATACATATAATGAACAAAGCTGTTTACTATGTTCTTGGTTAGTCTTCTAATGTGATCTCAATACAAAGAGGTAGATTTATGTTCTTCTTTTTCATTATAACTACCTTGATTCATTTTAAATTAGGGCAAAATTTGAACGCTAAAATAGAAGTCTTAAATACACATTTCTGGGGAGTGAGAAGGGCCTACATTGAGGTGAGCTCTTTTTAACATCCTACTATACAGCATTCATAGAGTTTATATCGTTTTATCTATTTTTTGTCAATGCCATTAGAAATTGTTTCAGGGAAATCTAAGGGTTTACAGTTTTTTGTATCAGAGTACTGTGAGGAAACAATAATGATAACCACAAACATATTTCTTGAGTATAGGCGTAAATTCATACGGTCTGATGACTGCAAAATATTTCAAAATAGGAGTTTACACTTATGCCAGGTATAATGAGACCAATTTTGTAAATTTTATTCCACACGTCACAATATTGCAATAGATTTTTTTACATCATCTGCATCTACATGTATAACACCAAATTGTTGATTCTTGCCTGCGGTCAAAGAGCGACTTTTCACTAGAAAGCGTTATGGAATTGATTTTATCCTTCCTTTATTCTTTTCCTTTTCTCCCTTCTTCTTGCTTTACTTTTTTCCATTTCCATCTTCTTTTTTTTTTCCTTTTTGCGTTTTGTAAGAGATCTTAGGATTTTTTTTTATCACCGTGTTTAGCGAGGCCTTTGTCTATGAGGGGGATCTGAAATCAACAACTCCGACCCCCCCCCCCCCCCCCACCCAACAGCCATAAAAGACGAATACAGACAGGAGCAATATACTAATTCTGCAATTTCTTTCGTCGAGCAAAATGAACCTTGAAGGCCTGTTCTTAGAAATATTATTTTTAGATAATTACGAATTGTCTAAGAATATCGCGGGCCGAAAAATCTATTGCAATATTGTGACGTGTGGAATAAAATTTACAAAATTGGTCTCATTAGACCTGGCATAATTATGTGTAAATTCCTATATTCGAAATATTTTGCAGTCATCAGACCGTATATGTATAATGTACGCCTACTCAGGAAATAGGTTTGTGGATATCATTGTTGTTTCCTCATAGAACTCTGATACAAAAAATGTAAACCCTTAGATTTCCCTGAAACAATTTCTAATGGTATTGACAGAAAATAGATAAAACGATATATACTCTATGAATGCTGTAAAGTAGGATGTTAAAAAGAGGTCACCTCAATGTAGGCCCTTCTCACTCCCCAGAAATGTGTATTTAAGACTTCTATTTTAGCGTTCAAATTTTGCCCTAATTTAAAATGAATCAAGGTAGTTATAATGAAAAAGAAGAACATAAATCTACCTCTGTGTATTGAGATCACATTAGAAGACTAACCAAGAACATAGTAAACAACTTTGTTCATTATATGTATTTTACTGAATGGAATAGATCAACTGTCTCCATGTCTCGATTTGAACAGATGCCAAAGCCTCTCCCTTACCCCCCACCCTTTACCCAAAGGGTGCACTCTCTGCGCGAGTGATCCGACCACCCCTCCCAAAATAAAATCCTGGCTACGAGAGTGTAAACAGAAATCTATAAGCAACTTCCACTGAACATAATTCTTTGCCTTTTGTCGTCTTTATGGGAGTGGGAGTACACAAAAAGCTACGTATGGGAAAATTTTACAAATCCTGTCATATTCTACAGAAAGGTGTTTTAGAACTTTGATTTTAGCCCTTAAAGTTTGTCGTCGAATGCTGAAATTTCGAACTATGGTGCTTTGTACATACCTCTTTGTGCTGAGATCACTTAAAAGAACAATACTGTTAAAGCTCACTGCATTATTTGAGCAAGACCGTGGTCCCTTTGATGGGCCCTTATTTACGTAAATGGGCCTGAAACCTTTTTTAATGGAAGCTGTAGGTGCCCGCCGTGTATATTTATCATACATGACTATCACCAATAACATCGGGATATCACGTAGCATATATGTTCCAATATGGAAGTCAGTGATATATGTGATTTTTAATGCATTTTCAATTGGGCCGTAATTAATAGATTCAGGGATCCCATGTCCTTTCAGGTGTCCCCAAAGTGATGTAATCTTGATTGATTTGATAAATACTATTTGTAGAACACGTTTTCAAATATCTTTAGAAAGAAAATATGTCATGCGACTATAGTTTAATGCTATATAATCACTTGTGTTACATTGTTTGGCCCTCTAAATCAAAATTTGGGCACCTGACAGATATTTGGCCAACATGTTATCATATCCACATTGTATCGTTGCATTTTGATATCAAAGTAGCCATTTACTGAGCATCTATTAACTTGAGAAAGGTATTTAAAGCACTCTGTTCGACTCTAGTGAGTAGTTGGTCCTTTTGGGCCCTTCTGATACAAAGTCCGGGCCCGTGTGGTCTTTGATGGGACTTAACCATTACCATATTTTATTTTAACTGTTTATAGTGGGTTTTCAACACCAAACGAACGTTTCTAGCTCCAAGGTTGGCTCTGAAATGCATAACACAATGGCGGGCCACTAAAACATACAATTTGGGCACTTTGGGCACTATTTATCAAAAATCAGCCGATGACATCTTTTTCAGCATTAAATTTTACTTGGGCATCCATGTTGAAAAAAAAGTGAACACTATTTCCATGAGGAGCCGTCTGTGCACCTAACTGAATTATATTAACCAATGAAAATCAAAACATATGGAGATATCAATCATTTTTTTTTTCATTTGGTTATTGATATTAATGATGCCAAAAGTATCGGAAAAAGAAGAAACACATGCAGCTTACTTTCTTGAAGTCGGCGTCATCGTATTTGTACTGCGTTCCGAAGACAATCGAGCAAATGACATTCGCAACGGCTTGCATGAAGAGAGTACCTGGGTCAAAAGGAGACCCCTTCTTGCCCTCGATGGCTTCACTGAGCTGCTTCATCTCAGCTGCTACGGTGTCTTCATAGCTCTTCTTACCAACACCGAGGCTACGGAAGACTGTGTGAACGAACTTTCGCTGCTCCCTCCACACTTCTCCGGAGGATAGGGCAACACCTAGGACAATGTGAATATTCCAAATATGGAATGTATTTGTGCCATGGCGTAGCGGGGTTCCAGCCAATGAGGAGGCAATGGCCGAAAGGAGGAAGGGGGGGGGGGGTGTTTACAGATGCGATGTTACTTTTTTAAAACTTTTTTTTTTTAATTCAGGCAACCTTTGGTTTTTGAATAAATACGGTGTAACGAAGAATACCTCAGTTCAATTATTTTTCACTTTTACTACAATAAATTCAACAAGCGTCTTTCCAAATAAGTGATGGTAAAATAATATAATACATAGGTATACAGTATCCTATATCCCACAGCACAATAAACGGGAAAGTGCAAAATTTATTAAACCAATGCTTCAGTTTTGTTCAGTCCTTACCGCTATTCTTTAAGCCAGTTATTTCTTGTAGTATTTGGCTACTGGGTCGGTGTTGGAGATCAGGATGGCGGAAGACCTCTGCGTTCGCCGAATAAGAGTTGAGGATGACGAACGGCTTCGTACCGACGTAGAAGGATACAATCTCCCCGTATTTCTTGGCCCATGAAGAGAAGAGGGAAAGAGGGTCCGACCCGCCTCTGCGAAACAACATGCGAACATCAAAATAAAATTACTACAACAGCGAAGACAATAACACATATTAGTAATGAGGACACGTTGCAGATGGGAAAATAGAAAAAGTAAGAGAGTATCATGTAAAATATGGGAGAGGATCAGAGACGTCGTTAGATGAAGGGGGTATGTGGCAACTAGGGGCGGTGATTTAAAAAAAAAAGTAACGATCGGGGGCCCGGGTTGTCATTTCAGAAATATTTGGAAACAAGCGGGGAAGCTCCTATGAAGGTACACCAAGCTCCACTTCACCGATTAAGATTCTGAAAATTGCACTATAAAAACTATGCATTATTTTGCTTACTGGAAAATTTATTGGTAACTTGTTTGCAATGTTCCGAGAAAGAGCTCCTCCCTCTTTCAACTAGTCACGCCCGAAAGGGTGTATGTGTGTGTGTTTCGGGTGTGCTAGGTGTCGGAATAGTTAAAGGTATTAGATAGTTTTGGGAAGCCCTCAAAAACTTTTCGAGAGATTTCTTTGATTTTACTAAATAAATAGCAGGGTACTAACATAACTAAGATGCTGTGAAGTTTTTTCCTCCTCAAGTGAAATATTTATCGAATTAGAGGTGAAAAGAATAAAAATCCCTGGCCCAAAAAAGAGGGGATGTAAATTCGAACAACGGCCACACACATTACTCACACGAGGATTGCTGTGTGTTATAGAATACGCTACACATAGTGCGAAGCGCTGGGTTTATTGTGTGGGGAACCTTCGGGTGGATATGGTCTCAGCGTGAGGCAGTGAAAAACCGTTACCAAGCGTTTCTTACAGATATTTACACTAAAATTTGTTCGAAATCGTGAATGGAATGTTAAATAATCTCGTACATGTGCCTTATGATAAAAGGAGAATAGTATGTGACTATGTTAGATAAGTTTCTTGCCAGTATGATTTTTGCTACCGACACTGTCTATGAGCTTTAAAAGCACTCGACTGGAAACGCATGGATCATTGGTTCGATACCCGCGACGGCACTTACTAGATTATTCCCTTGAGCAAGGCATTTTATCTTCATTGTTCTTTTATCGTACATTGAATAAATGGTGTTTGACATATTAATACTTGTGAGTGAGTGGATAAGTCCATTGACTGTGAACCACATGGTAAGGGGTTCGAATCCGTGCCGCAGCACTAATGTCTTTTGGCAAGACATTATTAAATCTACAATTTAAAACTTTTTTTGCCACACTCGATCAAGGCGAGGTAAATGGGTATACCTGTTGGGATTATTCCTTGATATGCACTGTGCGTTGTATAACGGTTGCCAGAGCTGGAGCCGGGGTAATAATTTCCAAAGCTCTTTGGAAGCGCACAGGGATGTTATTATATCATAATGAGCTATGTGCTATACCAGAACTGATGATTATTATCATTTATCTAAAACTACCATGACAGTGATACCTACTTGTAGAGTTGCCACGCTACACCCAGGAGAGGCAGTCCAGTAGGTCCTGGTGGAAGGTTCTTCGGTCGAGATATCAGGTGCTTCACAAACCAACCGGTAAGGAGGGCGAGTGTCCCACTGAGCAACAAATAACTTGGTTCCATCTCAGCTAACCCCATGATATAGATTAATGTTTCTAAAAAGGTACGAAGGCCATCACAATTAATTTTGTACTGGTGATGTTACACAAGAATGAATGATTGATAAAAATACCATCATCATTGATGTTCATCTGAAGTACATTTATAGTAGTACTATTGCTTTAGTGTCATCGAATGATAGCATTTAAATCCATTTCAAATATATTACATTGTTTTCGCTTCTCCCTTGAAGCACATGGATAGGCCTAAAGCCCGGCTGTCACGAGGCGTCATTTGCTGACGTTAGGACCGCGTCAGTGACTGGTGCGAGTCATGAAACAGTGATCTCGTTTAAAAAGTGGTCGCAAAGTGAACGGTGTGCAAACACACTTTAAATAATCATGACAATTGGCGTATGGGGGTAATTACCTTCACATGCTCGATTAGCGCAGGTATTGACACAGTCGAAATGACGACTCGTGTGAACATGACAACGGGATGCGTCCCTGAAAGTGAAGGGGTTGTGGCTTTGAGCACCCCACCCCCACAACCACCCTCAAAATATCATTCTGTCAGAACATGCGTAATTGTTGTCGATAAAGTTATCAATTCATCAATAACCTACCTTGTCGGCAAATGTACATGTAAAATCTGAGAACTTTCTTGTATTTGAGTTGAAAATCTGGGGACTATAGCTTTCGGTTGGTCCTTTTGCTAATCTTTGTATTGCAGCAAGAAGCTTGTATGTCTCTATATGGGAGCGATCTGGTCTTTTGACTTTTCTGATCATGAATGTTACCCTTCGCTTCGATTTTCTTAGAGAGTCTACTGCATTGTTCTCCTGACCGGGCTCTCAACATGATGTCTGCACTAACATGGCTTCAATTCCATGTACATAGCACAATCCGTATGGCCATTATATTCTCGTGATATTTGCCCAAAGATCGATTTCTACCACTAGCTCTAGTCGAATTTTTAATTTCAACCATGGACCTGGACTATAAACCCGAAACCCAGTCGCAACCCTGACCTTTGACCTTGGATCTTTGGTGAAATAAAGTCCGGAGGAAATGTATGATCACCTCAATAAGCTGAATTTCAAATGTTCACAAATCATTTACCTTCATTATCCGGTGACGTACTTTTGTCCAAGCTCAAAAAATTAGTGATTTACTCTAAAGTATTCAGCTAAACTTGTACTAGAGTCTATTCTGGCATTAGGGAAATAACTCTTTTTGCATGTTAACACTTACTATACTGGGCTATTTCCAGTGGCGGCACCAGGATTTTTAAAGTGGGGGGGGGGGGCAAAGTGGGGGCAAAAGAAAATGTTGCGGGGCAAGGGCGGACAAAAAAAATTTTGACACTTTTTGTAGTGAAAATGTACAGAATATTCGGCTATAAACCTACCCAGATATGAGGACATTTTGAGCATCTAGCTGAACTGCCCGATTATAAAGAGGTGTTAGTTATATACTGCGAGCGAGCGAGCAAAAAATTTGACACTATTATAGTGGAAATGTACAGAAATTATTCGGCTATAAAACTACCCAAATATGAGGATATTTACACGAGCTGAGCGAACAAATTCGCCCCATGCCCCCCCCCCCCACCTTGATGCCGCCACTGCTTTCCAAGTTTCCGTTTTCTTTCTTTTTCCTTCTTTTCTCCATTCCTTTTTCACTTTTTCCTTTCCTTTTCTTTTCTTTTTCATTTTCCACCCTTTTATTTTTTTCACTCCGAAAATTATTGGGGGGGGGGGCAACTGGGGGGGCAAAGCTTCTGACTGGGGGTGCCCCCCATGCCCCCCCCCCTTGGTGCCGCCACTGGCTATTTCAAGCTCCTCTCTGACTGAGGGGGGGGGGGGAGCTTTGAGGCTCCTCCCCCCTCTTATCTCGGCCGCGACATGACCGATCGCTGCGAAATTTTGCACAAACCTCGAGAATAGCGTAAAGAACGCAAGTTTTTTTTTTTTTCCTTTCTTTTTAGCCCTTCCACAGGGTTCCTTTATTAAGAAATATCATACATAAGAATATACAAGAAAAGATATATACATGCAGAATTTCAAAATGATATTCTTGGCCATTCTAAATATAATACGAACATACATTTGCAAAATCAATTACATGTATAGCAAATTCTTTTCAAAGTGTAACAGATTTACCTGGCAAAAATAGTTGTATAAGAAAACACAATCACAAACAGTTAGTAAACTGTAACCACTTTTTCATAAATTTCTTTTCTTTCAGATTTGTTTTACATATATATTTTTCCATATCATAATAGCATTTTATCGCTGACATGATGTGTTCAAAAACTGGCAAACAGTTTTTACATTTGGCTGCAAAAATTTCTTTCCTTACTACAATCATAATACAGTTGAGGGCACTATTATTACGTCCATGAAACCCAAACAATTTATTTTGATTTGTAATCTTAATGTGTACAGTATTACGGGACAGCCAATGCTCAAGTTTTGACCATATTTTGTTTGAATAAATACACGAACAAAATATATGCATAATTGTTTCTTCACTGTTATTACAAAATGTACATAGGTTATCTGTTACTAATTTAAATCTTAACAAAGCATCTTTCATGTAAAGAATTCTATTCAGCATCTTGATCTGAAACCATCTCATGTTTATATCGATAGTTGAAAGATAGGGAATTTGGTAATAAGAACTCCATATGATATTGTCAAGGTCAAACTCTTGTTTCCATTTTGTAAGACTTTTACATTCCTTTATGTTATGTTTCAAGAACGAATTATAAATATGTGAACAACCTTTTTTCACTTTCAGTATTAAAAACAATGCTTCAGGGATAATACATGTAGGTTCCATGATCTTTGGTATGACACTTTTATTAAAACCAAATCGAATAGCGTTACAAAAGGGATTATATTGAAGAAAGTTTACTTGTACATTGTATCTACGTTGAAAATCAAAATATGAGAGAAATGATCCATCTGCTTTTAAAACATCGTTAACAAATCGTACCCCCTTAGCACACCAAGACTTGAAATAAATTACATTATTATTGACTTGTATTCTAGGATTATTCCAAAGGGGTTGACATGCAATATCATCTACAATGGATTGAGTAAGATCTGAAAAGGCTACTAATACCTCTTTCCAAAATGGGTTGCGCATTGAAATGGCCAATTCTCTGTAATGTTCAGCCCCCATGTATAACTGAAGACATGTATATGATGAAGGCAAGAATGATTGGAACATATGTAGAGTAAAATTTTCATGACATGGACAACAAATAAATCTTCTTATCCATGATATTTTGAGTGATTTAGAATGCATAAAAATGTCAGTCATTTTTACCCCACCATCACAGTATAATTGGCACATTTGTTTCCTACTTATTTTATCAGGCTTACCATGCCATATAAATTCGTAAAAAAATCGGTTAACATCATTCATAATTTCTAATTTTGGTTCTGGAAAAGATAAAAGCAAGTAATTCAATTTGGGTAACAGTAAGGATTTTACTATGGTTACTCTCCCTAAGGGAGTCAATGTTCTTTTTAGCCATATCGCCATCTGACGTTTTATCTCTTTAACCTTTTCTTGATAATTGTGATTAACCATTTCTGATAATTTAACTGAAAAGTCTATACCCAGGTACTTAAAATATCCTTCAGATATCCAATTTAATTTGTACTCGTGTAAAATCTCTGTTTTGAAAGTTCTGTTCTTCCCAATCCATATCACTTGAGTTTTAGTTATGTTAATTTTGAGGTTGGACATATTTGCAAATTCATTAAGTATTGTAAGGGCACATTTTAAATCCTGTGTTGAACCGTTGAGTGTCAAAATGGTATCATCTGCATATTGCAACAGGTTAAGCGTTTTCCCATTCATATGCAATCCAACTAAAGAATCTGAGTGTCGCATTAGGATACCAAGTATCTCACTGACTAACAAAAAGAGGTATGGGGACAAAGGATCTCCCTGACGACACCCTCGTCCTATTTCAAATCTATCTGTACAGTGTCCGTTAACTAATACACAAGAGGATGCATTTGCATAAAATAACTTAATCCATTTCTTTACAGAAGGACCGAAGTGAAAGAAATCCAGGACCTTAAAAAGAAAATTATGCGATACAGAATCAAATGCTTTTTCAAAATCAACAACGAGAAGCATGCCAGCTATATCATTTAATTCAGTATAAAGTAGCGTGTCATATAATAAACGTATGTTTTCGCCAATGAGGTGACCACTCAAAAATCCTGTTTGATTTTCATGAATTAAAAAAGACAAAACGCCTTTGAGTCTATTTGCTATACAACCAGATGCTAATTTGTAAACTACATTCAATAAGGAGATCGGTCGCCAATTTTTTAATAGATGTCTAGGTTTGTTTCCTTTCGGAATCAAAGTTATTATTCCCATTTTTTGTGAGTTTGAGAATTGTCCTGAGAAATACGCATAATTCAATGATCTTACTACAAAATATTTAATATCTTCCCAAAAATAACGATAGAATTCTACAGTAAAACCATCTTGTCCGGGAGATTTATTGTTTTTCATGAGTTTTAAAGTGGAATAGACCTCGTCAACACCAAGTGGACCTTCTAATAATGAGGACAATTGTGAAGACAATTTAGGAATGTCAGGATAATTTAATAATATTTCCAAGTTAATTTCATCAGTTTCTTTTTCCGCATAAAGATTAGAGTAAAAATCAAACACTTCCCTGAGTATGTCACTTTGTCTATCTAAAATATCACCATTTTCAGTCGATAACTGACGTATTTCTTTATTGATGTTATTTTGTTTTTCTAAATTTAAAAAGAATTTAGAAGGTTTTTCTCCAAACTCCATCCACTTTATCCGAGATCTAATCGCAATTCCTTCATTTGTTTTTAAACGAAAAACTTCCAATTCTGTTTTTAATTTATCAATTTCCTATAATATAGAAGTCTTATCATCAAATATTGTCAATCTTCTTTCTAACTCTTCAATTTTCTTTTCTAAATCCTTTTCCATATTCACTCTTTGTTTTTTGGCGAAAGAGGCATATGATATTGCTTCTCCCCGTATTATCATCATTAAAGTTTCGAAAAATAACTGATCATTTACGATAAATTCACAATCACCAACTATGCAATCATTTTGATCAAACTTTACTCCATCTTTTGCATAAAACAGAATAGTATTTTTTATCGTTTTCTTAATTTGTGAAACAAAACTTTCATTTTTTAACAAGGAATTATTAAATTTCCAAAAACCAGGGCCTCGTTTTATATGATTCAAACTGAGACTTAAATGAATTAAGGAGTGATCTGTTCGATAACCCGAGAGAATATCAACTTTTTGCACTAATGAAAGAAGTTCTGAAGATATAAAAAAAAAAGTATAATCTACTCTGTTTAAAAGGGGTAGGTTGCCGCCATGTATAATATCTTTTATCTGGAAATCTAATTCTCCAAGGATCGCATAAATTCAATTCGTTCTTCATATCATTTACTTGTTGTTTCGCTCGCGGGTTATTAACATGCAAATAGTTATAAGTGTCAAGGGTTGAATCTTGTACTAAATTCCAGTCCCCACAAACAATAGCATGTGGATTCTCAAAATTTATTATAAGTCGCTGAAGGTCAGCAAAAAATGTTGGGTTGTCTGTATTCGGACCATACAACGACGCAATAGTAATATCATATTCGTACAATGTTACATCTAAAACCACAAAGTTCCCTGTATTATCTACCTTAAACCTATTGATATTTACTGGGAGAGTGTTCTTAAAGAGAATTGCTACTCCTCTTGAGTTGGACGTGTTGAAAGAGAAAAAACATTTACCTTCCCATTCCCTACGTATTTCAGTATTTCAACGCAAGTTGATCGTTATTTTTCTCTCTTTTTTTTTTTTGGGGGGGGGATCTTTTTATTATTTATTTATTTATTATCTTTATTCAGTGTTACAATCTATGCAAATTATATGCATAAATATACATTTCGATTGATAATCAAGTAAAGAAAGGAATTTGAGATAAAATGTTAATGCAAGAAGTTCTTAAAAACATTATTACCCAAGAAAAAAAAATGAAAGTGATTTCCATTCTAATGTATTCTATCATTTTCTAATGTGTTTCTTTGTTTTTCAACTTTAGATTTTTTATTGATTTCTTAAAGTCTGTTGTTTCAGAGTGTTAGCTGAACCAATATTCCGTTAGAATGGATGATAATTACATTCGTTTTGTATACAAAACTCAGAAATTCTCCGTTTTCGGGCTGTCATGAGGTGACAAAAGGTTAGTGACTTGGTAACGGTATGACCGATATTTGTAAACTCGGTGTCAAAAGATGTGCAAGACGAAAGAAAAAAGTCAAAAAGTGGCGTGGCGTGAAATGCAGCTTTCGAAATGCGCGTCGAAATTTGTCTAACGAGGAGGCCTTGAGGCCCCTTCCCTCCAGTACAATAAGGGGTAACAGTAACCCAAAGAGTCGGTATAGGCCTATAAATATTGATCCAAATGACAATAATATTCATTTCTATCATATTATAATCAATATTTTAAAAAATGCGAACTTACATTCTGTTTGGGCTTGATCATGTATATATTCTACCAGCATAAATGCCCTATACAGCAAAGCGTACTCTCCAAGTAACAAAAGTTGACAGCTTTTCAAGGTACAGCGAGCCAGCGGACGAACCAACCACTTACTGAATGCAAACATTCCTAGTGAACATGTCGAGTGCAGTTTGATCTAACGCATGATTTTAATGTTTTCTGTACCCACTTGTCAGTAATACACCCATGGCTGTATTTACCCCTTGTTAGAGTTCACTTTATTCAGTACGAATAAGGAATGGACAAAAAAAAAAAAAAAAAAGAAAAGAAAAGAAAAAAGGAGGTTCAAGTTCGCGGATCATCACGGAGATTCCTCGCCATCAGTATGTGTACATGCAGCTTGGATTAAACGCACCGGTCTGTGCAGATTCGAGAAGAAAGCAGTTTCTTTGAAAATTCTTATCTCTCAAAGAATTTTTTCCACATCAGCCATTTTCCCCAGTCAATCCTTTGTTTAATGGTGAAGTTAATTTATGGATGATTATCTGCCATTCTAATTTTAATAGCGACGTTAAATACATCAGGAGTAAACACACACACACACACACACACACACACACATATATATATATATATATATATATGTGTATATTATATATGTGTATTATATTATATATATTATTATATATGTATATTATATATATATATATATATATATATATATATATATATATAATATATATATATACATATATATACTGTATATATATATAATATAATTATGTATATATGTATACATATATATATAAATATATATATATATAGAGAGAGAGAGAGACACACACACACACACACGCCCACACACACATACACACAGAATATATATATATATATATATATATATATATATATATATATATATATATATATATAATTGTGAGAAATGAAAATGAGAGAATAATGGTTGCGTAGCTTAAATCAAAGTTCCCCAGAGCTGTCCTCCCTTTTTGAATTTTTGCAAAGTTTGCAACCATTATTCTCTCATTTTCATTTCTCTCACTTCTCATAATTACAATTATTTCCACGAGAGTTGCCAAAGCTGTTGTATATGTTATTTCTTACAATTATATATATATATATATATATATATATATATATTTTTTTTTTTTTTTGTTTGTGTGTGTGTTTTTTTGTTTTGTTTTGTTTTGTTTGTTTTTGAGTGCACTTGTGCGCCCATTTAAAGCGATGGCATAGGCATGAACTTTACATTCGAACCGATGACACACAGCGAACCGATGACGTCATCGGTTGGCAGACCTTGGCAGATAGACCCAAATTATATGCTTTTGCATATAGGGGTAGGTCATCAGTTAGTGTTACTATAACAAGTCCTCGGTTGTATAGCAAAATTTCAGACGGGTCATCGGTTATGCGGTAAAATTCTATACACACAGGTCATCGGTTATGCGGTAAAATTCTAGGTTGTAAAAAATGTCATCGGTTAGTATGCGTGCACAGGTATGTGTGTGTGTATGTGTGTGTGTGTGTTTGTAAGGGCATAAACTTAAAGTACACATTCAAAGAAAATCACAAATATGATAAATAATGTATCATAGAATGTAATATAGAAACTGGCAAGTTAACAGATAGCAATCGTATCAGTTTAAAGTCAACTACATGTCAGGTAATTAAACAATAATACAAATAAAACTACCTCCCAGCATCTGCGATATACGAGCGCTTCGCCGAAAAAATAACAATGTTTCAATGACGTCAATAAAGGGAACAATCCTGTCCAAGCAGACGACGTCCTATAAAGAATGAACATAAGTGCAGTGCAGTTATTTCTCAAATTATAAAGAATTTAGTGTATTCAAACGTGCCCATATTTCACGCCATTCTAAAATGGGAATGAAACAGATTCTGATTACTGAAATCTTTTGTTTGTAAATATATAGGATGGGGGTTAATGAACAATCAAAGAAACCACACTTTCAAATTGAAAAGCCCGCTGAATGACTGCAAGGACGGTATTTATCCCTCATTCAACGCCGAACGTCCAGCGGTGTATGCAGCTGTGAATGCAATGGCGTCTATTTTGTTTACAAGCAACTGATTCCTTTATTCTTGTAACGCTTCATTTTCCATCCAAATAAACCCATGCACGGGGTTTAGAGTGAGGCAATATACGGATTAAACATTTACACTAACGCTAGTGAAGTGAAATAACTGAAGAGAAGATGACAAAACAGGCACTGAAAATATGTGAGATGTTATGGGACATCGTCTGCTTGTGCAATTAACGTCCACCCTTTGACGTCACACATTTCAGCGGCTTTCGGAGAGCTGTTCAGGTGCTATGTCGGAGCTGTATTTCAGCAATTTGTAATTGATAATAATCATTACTTTGAAGCGTCGCAAGCGTCGAATTTTGACAAACTTGTCCGGTCTAAGCTTCACCTACGCAATAATGAAAATTAAGTCAGTTTTAAAAATCAATGAATATCTGCTTTAACATAACGAGAAGTTGGCTTGATCAACAGGATGAAAACATCCGAGTTAACGGTTATCCATATAATTCAGCAAGGAAACCACTTTTCCGGGTTCTGGGGAGCGTTTCATCAAGCGTTTTGTCAGTGATTTTTACCGACAACTGTTATAAGCTACTGAAATCCTTGCATCTGATTGGCTGAGAGCAAATTTGTCAGTAAAAATCACTGACAAAACGCTTGATGAAACGCTCCCCTGGTGTTGTTGATGGGGGGGGGGGGGGGGGGGGGGGTCTCCAAAATTGCTTTGGGAAGAAAATGAAGAAAAATCCTAAGGCATAGAGTGGCATCTTATTCGAATTACTATCATCTACGGGCGAGCAATTTTTCATTCATTTCGTTTTGCTCGATAATTCTGTTTCATTCACGAGGCCTATACACCGATTATGAATCGCTCTTTTCCGCATGGGTTTATAGTGTCACTGGTTGGGCTCTATTCATTGGGAGGTACAAATTCATTTTATTGTGTTTTCCAGTGCAATCTGATAATTATGGGCGTACTAGGCCTATACTGTGTATGCATTCAATATTTAGTCTGTTCAGTATATATTTCTCTTTGTCGGTTGGCATTTTTTTTTTGGGGGGGAGGGGGCAAATTACCTCTAGTCCCCTGTCAAATACGCTATAGTGGGCATAGACCTATGTTTATATAATTCAACAACGTGTCCCCAATCGAATGGCGAACAAAGAAGAAGAAGAAGAAAAAGAGAGAGAGAGAGAGACGGAGAGAGAGAGAGAGAGAGGGAGAGAGAGAGAGAGAGACGGAGAGAGAGAGAGAGAGAGGGAGAGAGAGAGAGAGGGGGGGGGGGGAGGCAGTGTGAAAGAAGGTGATATAACACTCTTCTACCCCCTCCCCTCACTCTGTGACCTTGTTCTCTCGCATTCCCGCCACACCACCATACACATGTAGATCAAGTTTATTTAAAGACATAAATTTGTCTTGTCGTCATGACTGTAAACGCAGTGCATGCCATATAGATTCTTTCTCAATTTTTTGTAGACATAACATGCAGGACAACTATTCACATCGTTCAACATGGTCTCGTGTTACGACCTCCATTGTCAAATCGAAAGGAAGTTGGGGTGGGGGTGGGTAGTGTCTCTGGACTTTGAGCCACAGACGTTCACATATCTTTAGAAGCGACGTTCACATATTGAAATATAACAATTAATGAAATAAAATACTTGTTATCTCTTTTATTATTAAAAAACAACAACAATGATAGTGTGACCTGATATTGGCTACACTGTATCAACATCATCGCAAGAGTATTATGATATCGAAATGGTACTGGTTTTTTTTAACACTAGGATTACTGTAAATGATATGATTGTTTTGATTCAATAAAACACATTTAAAAAAACCTTTGGAGGAGGGATTTTTAAATGTTCTATTTCTTTCTTTTTTTTTTGGGGGGGGGGGGGCAGTGCGCTCTGTCCAAAGTTTGCCTACAGAAAGAAGTGCCTGATGCATTAATTAAGCAGCTCTAAGGATAGGTCTATATTACCGACAACGTTTTTTGTTTTTTGTTTTTTAATCTGATTAACTAACTCTAACTTCGATCTATCAACCCCTATATAAAATGTAATAACAGTGATTATTAGCAAACAGACTTCATCACCTTTGCACATGCGATTGATTGACTGAGAGAGAGAAAGAGAGAGAGAGGGGAGACAGAGGGGAGAGAGAGAGAGGGAGGGAGACAGAGACAGAGAGAGCGAGAGAGAGAGAGAGAGCGGAACTGAACATGAGAAATGTTTTTGAATAGAGGTATGTGAACAATCAGGCTACATTATTTTGTTCAGCACGATGATAGTCATAATACACATACATACAGGTATGAGTCTGCAAAATTTTATTGTTTGCACATCATACAAATGTGAATATCACATTGAAAATGTTCTTTGAACCCATGCTCACTACTGCTAGGTTCACAGTCATAATCATAAAGGACAGCGGCATCACCTGGCTGGTTTTCTACAGAGGCGTAGACAGAAATGGATGAACATGTTGGAGGGGGGGGGGGGGGGGGTGGATACATAGACACACTGCAAGACTTACTGATTTTCAATGGACCTTCAAACGGGGGAGGGGGCGGAGGTGGTGGTGGAAGGCCAGATCCATCCTATGTTGGATTCTCCACAGTACGTATAGGGATCGAAACAATCGTTTCAGTTGGGAAGAATAAATCTTCTGTATCATATTGATTCTATAAACACCCACGAGTATATTCTACATGCCCTCCCCTCCCCCCCCCCCTCTCTCTCTCTCTCACACACACACACACACACACACACGCGCACCCGCACACACACACACCCGCTCACCGATGGGGGGGGGGGGGGGTCTCCAAAATTGCTTTGGGAAGAAAATGAAGAAAAATCCTAAGGCATAGAGTGGCATCTTATTCGAATTACTATCATCTACGGGCGAGCAATTTTTCATTCATTTCGTTTTGCTCGATAATTCTGTTTCATTCACGAGGCCTATATACACCGATTATGAATCGCTCTTTTCCGCATGGGTTTATAGTGTCACTGGTTGGGCTCTATTCATTGGGAGGTACAAATTCATTTTATTGTGTTTTCCAGTGCAATCTGATAATTATGGGCGTACTAGGCCTATACTGTGTATGCATTCAATATTTAGTCTGTTCAGTATATATTTCTCTTTGTCGGTTGGCATTTTTTTTGGGGGGGGGGAGGGGGCAAATTACCTCTAGTCCCCTGTCAAATACGCTATAGTGGGCATAGACCTATGTTTATATAATTCAACAACGTGTCCCCCAATCGAATGGCGAACAAAGAAGAAGAATAAGAAGAAGAGAGAGAGAGACGGAGAGAGAGGGAGAGAGAGAGAGAGAGAGAGAGAGAGAGAGAGAGAGAGAGAGAGAGAGAGAGAGAGAGAGAGGGGGGGGGGGAGGCAGTGTGAAAGAAGGTGATATAACACTCTTCTACCCCCTCCCCTCACTCTGTGACCTTGTTCTCTCGCATTCCCGCCACACCACCATACACATGTAGATCAAGTTTATTTAAAGACATAAATTTGTCTAGTCGTCATGACTGTAAACGCAGTGCATGCCATATAGATTCTTTCTCAATTTTTTGTAGACATAACATGCAGGACAACTATTCACATCGTTCAACATGGTCTCGTGTTACGACCTCCATTGTCAAATCGAAAGGAAGTTGGGGGTGGGGGTGGGTAGTGTCTCTGGACTTTGAGCCAGACTTTCACATATCTTTAGAAGCGACGTTCACATATTGAAATATAACAATTAATGAAATAAAATACTTGTTATCTCTTTTATTATTAAAAAACAACAACAATGATAGTGTGACCTGATATTGGCTACACTGTATCAACATCATCGCAAGAGTATTATGATATCGAAATGGTACTGGGTTTTTTTTAACACTAGGATTACTGTAAATGATATGATTGTTTTGATTCAATAAAACACATTTAAAAAAACCTTTGGAGGAGGGATTTTTAAATGTTCTATTTCTTTTTTTTGGGGGGGGGGCAGTGCGCTCTGTCCAAAGTTTGCCTACAGAAAGAAGTGCCTGATGCATTAATTAAGCAGCTCTAAGGATAGGTCTATATTACCGACAACGTTTTTTGTTTTTTGTTTTTTAATCTGATTAACTAACTCTAACTTCGATCTATCAACCCCTATATAAAATGTAATAACAGTGATTATTAGCAAACAGACTTCATCACCTTTGATTGACTGAGAGAGAGAAAGAGAGAGAGAGGGGAGACAGAGGGGAGAGAGAGAGAGGGAGGGAGACAGAGACAGAGAGAGCGAGAGAGAGAGAGAGAGCGGAACTGAACATGAGAAATGTTTTTGAATAGAGGTATGTGAACAATCAGGCTACATTATTTTGTTCAGCACGATGATAGTCATAATACACATACATACAGGTATGAGTCTGCAAAATTTTATTGTTTGCACATCATACAAATGTGAATATCACATTGAAAATGTTCTTTGAACCCATGCTCACTACTGCTAGGTTCACAGTCATAATCATAAAGGACAGCGGCATCACCTGGCTGGTTTTCTACAGAGGCGTAGACAGAAATGGATGAACATGTTGGAGGGGGGGGGGGGGGGGGTGGATACATAGACACACTGCAAGACTTACTGATTTTCAATGGACCTTCAAACGGGGGAGGGGGCGGAGGTGGTGGTGGAAGGCCAGATCCATCCTATGTTGGATTCTCCACAGTACGTATAGGGATCGAAACAATCGTTTCAGTTGGGAAGAATAAATCTTCTGTATCATATTGATTCTATAAACACCCACGAGTATATTCTACATGCCCTCCCCTCCCCCCCCCCTCCCTCTCTCTCTCTCTCTCTCACACACACACACACACACACACGCGCACCCGCACACACACACACCCGCTCACCGTCTCCCCTCTTGTCGGCAACTATATAAAAAACCTTTTGTCAGCAACAAAGACACTGCACGAAGTATTGTATTCCGTTGTTCAATTTGCAACATGATGCTAGTCCATATATTTCACTGTAATAGAAACAAGAGAACTAAACGCTACGTGAAATATTTCTTTAAATATTACGTGCATACAAAGGCTTACATTAACGTACATTAACATTTTTCTTCTAAACTTTACTTATTGAAAAACAGATTTATGCAAAAACCTTTTAATGTATTCTAAGACAGCTCAGTTCAGACTGATGTACAAATCGACCATTTCCAATGAAATATAATTAAAGTAGGCTTGAATTATAAAGAACCATGCAACTTGAGGGCGCCATTGCGGCAAGCTCTGGGCAATTACAATCAAACTTCTTTTTCTTTCACTACCAAATACAATTAAAGACGAATACTATACTGAAAATTAAATTTCATTTCTAAACTTTATTAAATGCAACAAATGTTCATCATATTTATACATGCTTTTTGTATGATACAATGTATACATTTTACATCATCTATTTGGTATTTACAAGTCAATTTCTATTTACAGATGAGGATCAAAAAAACAATGATTATTCTAACAATCAACAATTATAGATATTAATTCAAATATAAGAAAGAAATAATTTTCTATAATGAAATCACAACCCACGTTTCCCAGAACCAATATTGTCGATCAATTCTGAAGTACATATACTAGAAATAAATCAACATATTACATAAATGATGTAATAAAGCAAAAATATATGAGTGCTTGCAATTTTGCAACTTTATGATACCTGATGAGTTTATAAGATATTTTGTAAATAGAATTAAGGAGTGAGGGATTATCTGTCAAAGGCGATTCGTCGATAATGTACATCTGAAGGTACATGTACTTTATATAAATCCGAGTCTCTCTTGTCATCCCAATGTAATTTGTCTCTTGAATAGACGTCTTCATAATTGACTATCATCTCAGACAACTACCACCACAACTAGCAGTATTTGTCCTAGGAAATTTTTTGGGAAAGGCGGTGCAGGGGAAGTTGTCCCAGGGGTAGTTTGTCGGGGATGGTAGTCCAGGGGGCAGCTATCCCAGGGCTAAATTCTTCAGGGATGGTAGCCGAGGAGATAGTTGTCCCATGGGTAGTTTGTCCATGAATGGTAGTAAAGGAGGTAGTTGTACTAGGGATAGTTTGTCCACGGGTAACTCAGTTGAGTGTAGTTTTCCTAGGTGTAGTTTATCCAAGGATGGTAGATTAGGGGTAGTTGTCCTACTGTAAGTTTGTCCGGGGTGGTAGTTTATAGTGTAGTTATCCCAGGGTAAATTATCTGATGATGGTAGTCCAGCAGGCATTTTCCCCCCTAGAAGTAGTTTATCTGGGGATGTTAGAGCAGAGTGCAGTTATCCCATGGAATTTTGTCTAGCAATGGAAGTCCAGGGGGTAGTTGTCCCAAGGGTAGTTTGTTCGGCGATGGTAATCCAGGGGTAGTTGACCAAGGGGCAGTTTGTCCGTGATGGTCGTAGGGGTTGTTGTCCTCGGGACAGTGTCTGAGAATCGTAGTACTGTAATACGTAACAGGAGATAGCTGTCCTGGAAGTAGTTTTTCTGGAGATGGCATCCCACGGGGTAGTTTCCCCCAATGGTAGTTTGTCCAGTGATAGTAGTCCAGGGCGTTTGTTGTCCCAGTGGTAATTTGTCCAGCGATGGTAGTTCCAGGGGGTTGTTGTCCTGGGAGCAATTTCTCTGGTGATGGCGTCATGGGAGATAACTGTCCTGGGGGTAGTTTGTCTGGCGATGGTATCCTAGGTGGAAGTCGTCCTAAGGTAGATTGTCCTGGGGTGAGAGTTGAGCGGTTAGTTGTCTCAGGGGTACTTTGTCAGAGGATGGTAGTCGAGGGGGTAGTTGTCCTAGGGGTAGTTTGCTTGGGAAAGGAAGTCAGTGAGAATTAGCAGTAGGGGTAGTTTGTCCGGGATGGTAGTCCAGAGGGGAGTTGTTCTAGGGGAAGTTTGACCAATGATGACAGTCAAGGGAGTATTTGTCCTAGGGGTAGTTTGTCAGTACGTTGTGTAGATGGTAGTCCACTGGTTGTTGTTCTTGGGGTAGACTGTCTACAGTTGATCCAGGGGAGGTAGTCTAGGGGATAGTTTCCCAGGGGTACATGTAGTTTGTCTGGCGATAGTAGTCCAAGGGGTAGTTTGTCCAGCGATAGTAGTCCAGGGGGTTGTTGTCCCAGGGGGAAATTGTCCAGAATTAACAGTCTACGGGGTAGTTTCCATTGCGGTCGTTTGTCTGGTGATGGTAGTCCAGGGTTTTTTTTGTCAGAGGGGCAGTTTGCCTGAGGCTGACAGTATAGGAAATAATTGTCCTGGGGGCAGTTTGTCTGAATTTGGTATCTGAAAGGGTAATAGTCTTGGATGATAGTCCAGGGGTAGTCCTCGGCATAGTTTCTCCACAGATGGCAGTACAGAGAGTAGTTGACTCAGTTTGTCACAGTAGGTAATAGTACTGGAAGTAGTACTGTTGTCCCAGATGTAATTGTCAGTGGTGGTAGTACGGGAAGTAGTTGTCCAAGAGGTAGGTTGCCTGGAATGGTAGTTCCAGAGGTATTTGTCCTAGGGGTAGTTTATTCAGGGATGGTAGGACAGGGGTAGTTGTCCAATGGGTAGTTTGTCAGGGATAATTGTACAGAGTGTAGTTGATCCACAGGTAGTTTGTTGGCGATGGAAGTCCAGGATGTTGTCATGGAGGTAATTTTTTCCTGCTGTGGTAGTTCAGGTGGTTGTTGTTCCAGGGAAGTTTGTACAGCCTTGGTAGTTCAGAGGGTGGTTGTTCCACAGGTAATTTGTCTAGTGATGGTAATCCAAGGGGTTGTTGTCCTATATGGGCAATTGGTCTGGGGAATAAGGTATGGGAGATAATTGTCCTGGGGTAGTTTTTTTGCGAAAATGGTATCCAAGAGGGTAATTATCCGAGGGTTACTTTGTCCACTGATGGTGGTCCAGGGAGTAGTTGTCCTTGGGTGTAGTTTGTGCGGGGTTAGTTGTCCTAGAATCTTCACTTTCTTTTACAATCAGACCTGCTCTCCTACAGATCACCTTAACAAGTACGTAAAAGAAATGTGCATACACTTTTTCAAGGGAAAAAAGGCATCTGCCACAGGAAGAAGATCTACGACTACAACATCTCGATACCCCCTAATCCTAACCTTAACCCTAACCCTGACCTAAACTTCCCACTCCATGCCCAAGAGAGAAATGGGGATCTGGTAGGATGAAGAAAGCCTTTGTGATAGTAATTGTAATTGTTCAAATTTCACCAAATGAATGTCTCAAAAAAATTTAAGAGCTTACTGTACATTAGGGCCACTGTCACTGTTTCATAAGGATGGCCTTTGTAGGCACGTCGGATGGCACACATATTTCTGTTGTACACAAATCTTAGAGATCCTTCCTGAAATATTTTTAAGACAGTGCAAAACTTGATAGAATATAAAATGTAAGTATGATATCAAAAGCAGGATGTATACATATTGTAATTGCAAATGTGAATGAGTTCATTCTGTCTTAATATTTCATATTACAAAACTTTCAATAGATGTTGGCGAGAAAAGGAACCAAATCTACATGAATATCAAATAGATATTCATTTACTATTCTGTTATCTCAACAAAACGAAAGATTATAATCGATTGATTCATATGTCATCCATTTACATAATGTAAAATATGAAGTTAAACAACACTGTCCAAATGATTTTTTTTTATAGATAGGAATAAAGAATACAAGATTAAAACCACTTTAATACACGGTGCTACTTTAAGTCTTATCAATGCCTTTACTGTAAAACATTACTCAAATACATAATGTAATATGAAAATAAGAAAGTTTGAAGTAATAAAATCATAAACAATGTCCATAGAAATATTGGAAACATTTTTGGAGAAGTGTGCTCAACCTCTTTGTACATAATACAATAACATATATCAAAGCTGCCTCTCATAAAGAATAAGATATCACAAAGTTAAACATAATCTGATAGTATATAACAGTGGTATATAGAAAGTCTACGAATTGCACATGTTCTCAATCAATCAATAAATGTTTCCAAGATAGTTTTGATTTCATGCAAAGTATTCAAAGAGCTAATAAATCATATGACTTGAAAAATTATAATTCTGAATGATTAGTAGACCAAGCTTATCTCTGACAAAGTAAGTCCACGAAAACGAAAATATATAGTCTCTACGAACAGTATAACAGAAATAAATTGATATTGCAATTTCTTTTTGTTAAATACAATAGAAAACAACCTGCCAACCATGTATTATCCATCAATCATAAGAAAGATGTTTCAGGTCTATCATAAAACATTTTGTAGTTACTTAGCAGTCACAAACATTGTGAAAATACTCTGAACTTCTTCTAGAAAAGAATGTATATATTTTAATTTCCCAGTTTTTATGTCGCCCACAGAAATCTGAACTCTTTCAGTGCCGATGTCATGTATATGTGACAGATAGACTTGTTATTTTCATTCACCAATAGACCGCTTCGGTAATGTATGCAAATTTTATACATACCTTTCAAAAAAAAGGTTGTGACAACCTGAAAGCTTGCCGGGCATAGCAACAAGTAATGTATGCAAACTGGATTCCAAGCATCGAGGCTCATTTATAAAAAGCAGGTTAATGGAATAGCTCGTCACTACATGCTCAGAGAAGAAGTGTGCATAAATTTGTATACATTACAGAACCGGTTTATTGCTCGACCACAGGAAAGGTATATGGTGGTCAATGTACATGTATATCAAAATTTTGAGCATATATCAAGCATTCTAGATATATAATTATAATTATATGCTACCATAGAAATTTTCAGAGAAAATTGCAGATTTTAAAAAAGATATTACCTTATTTCAACATTAAACAATAGTAAACAAACGAGAAAACAAAAAATAATGGACAAAAAAGAAACTCAGATGTAATTTTCAATAATTCTTATGCATAAACTCGGGTAAAGGAATAATGTTTGGTATCATAAGAAATGGTAATGAATTACCATTTAAAAAAAAAGTAACTCAAATGTAATTTTCAATAATTCTTATGCATAAAGTCGGGTAAAGGAATAATGTTTGGTATCATAAGAAATGGTAATAAATTTCCTACAAGTTTTGTAATAGATGGTTAATGAAGTGCAGACATTTGAAAAGTAAGCATTGATCAAAGTTTGGTAAATTTTTAAGAGAGCTAAACCCCTTGGCACAGTAAGAGTTAATAAGATGAAGGTACATCAAAATATAAACTGACATTTTAACAACTTTGTATCAAACAGTGATGTCAAAATCAAAAATAACAGATAATCAGGTTTTTCTTCACAACAAATAAATTCCAGGTATCACATACAGAATAATAAGTATAAAATAGGTTCATATTTGAGAATGATAAGTAAATGTATGTAAATAAAATTCTAACCTCGTGTACACTGATTCAAACAATTTCTCTTCCTTTCTGTCAGGTTCACAAACATTTGGCATGTATCAATCGATTGACCAAATAGACAACCAAATAATACTCTCATCTGTTTCATTTCCAAACACTCTTTTTCTGCAAGTATCTAAGCATTGCCAGCACTGTCGATAAGGAAGTACTTTGGAAACTCATGAAAAGTGTAGGCATGAACATATCCTATATTCAAGATGACATGTACATGCCCATTATCATAATCATAGAGGATATCATGAATTTTCTAACTTACATTTGACGTCTAAAGAAGGAAACAAGCAATATCCTACTACAGTAAACTGGTAATTCTAAATGTGTTCCATACATTATAAATTTGAGGTAAAGCTAAATTTCAGTCATATAAATGTAACTATCATATCATGATCAGTATCTTATTAACAATGATTCTTCAAAGCAAATGCCTATAGAAACTGGGTGGTTCTTGCATTAGGCATGGAGCAATGTGAGATTTCAGTAGTTAATTCATATAAATATATCATGAATATTACCAGGAACCTGGAGCACTTTCTCAAAGGAGAACCAAGGCACCAGCATGAATAATCATCAAGACTGCTATAAAATGGTAGCTTACTGTCAAAATTTTACTCAGACATTAAGCATGAAGTAGACCCTTTGACTTGATTGACTCTTTCTATCTAAGGACCAACTCTCAACAGACTGATCCCACGTATCAAGGAATTCCTTATCTGGGATGGCTTTCTGATCAGCAGAAGGGAATTTTCCAGCTTTGTCCCTGATGCTTGGAAGATCTGCCAGAGAAAACAAAGAACCTGTACTGTGCCTCTGCTCCAGAGGAGGCTTTGCTCGGAACTTCTTCCTCATTGTTACATTGTACGTGCTTTCCAAATGCTCCTGTAAGGATGGAGTGCGCTTGTTTGGAGGGCTGTGATGAGGATTTCTCGGGGTTGTTGATTCATTTGATGGAATACTTGACAAGGAATGCACCAGCCCAGGTGATAACATTCCGGAGGAGAGCATTTCATTGTGGCCATTTCCATTTACAGTTCCTGTTTTACTTCCCATCCCAGTGATTCCATCCTTGAACTTGAAACCAGAAGAATCTTCAGTCACAACTGTCTTTGGAGGTATTTCTGGGAAGGTGGTGTCAGGAGATGTTGCAAGAGTAATGCTCTTTTGAAGTGCCTTGGCTCTCTTTTCTGCTGCAAGTGCTTTGATGTGTTGCGGTTTGGGTGGGACTGGAGGTTTTTCTTTAGAACCCTGTTTTATGAGCTGAGCCTTGAGTCTTGGGCTTTTAGGTGGAACAGGGGGTTTAACCATCTGCCTAGCAAATTGTGGGTGAGTGGGAATGACTTCCACAATGGTCTCTTGTGATGAACCACTTGTTGTTGAATCATAGTCCGAATCGGAGTCACTGTAGGAGTATGCAGACATCTGACGAGGGACTTGACCCAAGAATCTGACTGAAATGGCACTTCCGATCACAGGTCTTGCAGGCAACGGAGGCCTTTCACTTGCCGTTTCTTTGCTGGTACTTAAGCCGTCTTCACTAATCGTTGATGAACCTGCGAGTAATTTGTCAGGTCTAGCAAGTACCTTGCTGCTGCGTATTGCAGAGGGACAGTCTAGTTCACCTTGTTCAGTTCTTGTACTCTCTCCGTTCTCAACCTCAGAACTTGTTAAGGTGGCACTTTTAACATCATCTCTGATGGGTTCCAGTGCTTTGACTGGTTGGATGGAATGAGAAGTGCAGGAGATAGAACTAGAACTCCTGCTATGCTTCCTCCCATGAAGCAACTCATCATCTAGCACAGTGCTCAATTCTTCTAAAGACTTGAACATATCATAGGAAGACTCACTGCTAACACTTTTAGGTCTAGCTTCTTGTTCATTAACCTGTGCATTATTTTCTTGGCCTCTACTGCTTTCTTCTTCATTAGTATCTTTGAGCAATGAAAACTGATCATGGACATCATTAGTTGGAGTAACATTTCTTTCTTGGGCATCCACACTTTCTTCCTCTGTACTTGCATCTGCATCTCTATCACTGACTGGATTTTCTAGCAGCTCTGGATCTGTATCAATATTCTCTGAAGCTGAAGTTCCATCAGTGGAATTTGTTGAGGGGATACTTTCACTACTGAAGCTGTCATCCAGGATTTCAATTTCCTGAATAGGCTTTAAATCAGGGGCACATAAGATTGACTCTTGTTTCAAATCAGAAGAAGTTTGTTCACTGGTACAGGTATCTGGCAATACTGTTTTCTGTGGACTGCATGTCAATGTGTTTCCCTCCTCATCGGTGTTGTCACCATCATCAAAGCTGCGATTGTACTCACTTCTGAAGGTTCCTATGCTCCTTCGCAGGCCTCCTAGATGGGTATGTATTGATGAAATACTATGACCCATGCCTACGGAGGTTCTTGATTCCTTATCATTGTCATCATGAATGCTTTTCAAAGCTGCAACAGGTTTGGCCATCCTTGATGTTGGACAATCCAGGGTAGGGATATCACCACCTGCATTGCTCTCTGTTGCATCTCTATCTTCCATGTACTTCCTTACATAATCATCACTACCTTTCTCAAAGTTCACTCCTGTCTGTTGTTCAACTTTCTTTGCCCTTTCTTGATCATCTCCAGTAAAGCATGTTTCAACCAAGAGACTTGAGTCTAGGAGATTGGAGAGGTTACTGTTACCACAATTACATCCTTGGACAATGCATATGTGACTGCTCAACTCTCCTTCATCATCAGCACTGTCAGGGTCTTCAGAGGATACATCTGCTAATGTGACTCTAATATCTTCAAGGTCAAGTTGGTCATTCTCAGGACATTGCTGTACATCTTCCTTTGGTCCTTCTTCTTCTGTATATTTCTTCTGTTTCCCACTTGAGGAGTTTTGTAGCTTGTTAAGGGGCTGCTCATGAAAGTACACAATCCTATGTTTATTGCTCTCATTGCCTGTTTCCTGAGGTAACACAGGACAGCTGAGGGGTCTTGTTGGCTGGCCATCGCGATTCCATGAACCCGGCATCAGTCTATTAACTTGGGAGGCCTTTGGGAGGTACTTTGGAGGCAATGAATCGGTCTGAACTGCCTTGTCCTCAGTGATAACAACCACCTTGGTAATATCACTTCCATCAACATCTTCCTGCGTAGCATGTATACAGTCATCAGTATCAAGTTCTTTATCAGGATTAATCTTATTGGCTGAGTCATCTGAAAGATCAGGTCTGTATGGAAAACCTCCATTCTTGGTTGTGGCAATGTCAGTATGGCTGGAACTGAACCTCAGGGCCATCTTTGATGTTTGAGATTCTTCCACGATCCCACAAAGGTTCTCAAAGCTCTTACTTACTGGTCCAGTAGTCCTTATGTCTTGGTTACTGGAAGACCACACCTTCTTCGTTACACTCCGAAGATACCCATTACTCTCCTTGACCTCATTTTCCCCTTCTTCCTTGAAGATAATCTTGCTTATGTCTGGCACACTTCGAGTCATAAATCGCTTTCTCAAAGATGATCTTATTCCTTTGCTGAAAGACTCTGATTGCTTGGCATCAAACAGTTCATACTTCTGTAGCAGCCCGCTAAGAACTTTAACCAATGATTTCTTTCTTGGTCCCCGACAGGAAGCTGAGCTGTTAGGTGTTACTTTTTCAGGAACTGTGTGAACGTTATCATCTGGCAAGTCTCCATTCTTTTGTGAAGTAAGGTTTACATTCTTCAGGGGAGGTGTATCTGGCGATAGACCTGTAGGCACAAGTGGTCTAGACTGCCCATGTGCATCCAAACTATCAGAAGACTCGGGAAGATTACATGAAGCATCAATGAAATCAGTGTCATTGAGAGGATCTTCAAAATATCTTGATTGCTGACTGCTATAAACATGAAATTGTCTATTCCCAGTATATCGAGGAGATGAGGATCTTCGAACTTGCATTGTGCTGTCTTCAGTACAATCCGGTGATACTAAAGTACCGTCAGTAGGAGGTAGATCTTCTGTACTGTCACTGTCCAAGTTGCCTTCCTTGTTGGTAGGGCTAACGTTAGCATTCCACCCTTCTCTTACAAAATTAAGGTTTCTCTCTTCTAAGGTTTGTAGCTCCCTCTCTTCTTCTGCCAGACTGGCTACCAGATCAAACATGGAGTCAACAACATTGGAGAGAGATCCCAGTTGTTCACCTGATCCACTCTTTTCTGAATTTTGAGTATGGCATTGAGACAACAAACCCAGCTCCTCTTCTGCCTGACCTTGCACATGTCCTTCAACGGAATATTTTGATTGAACCTGGGGATGTCTTTCTGCATCACTTTCAGATAAATGCTGCACGTATACTTGACCTTGATCATACCCTTCTCTTCCCTCTGGATCTGAATATTGCATTTGTCCCTGAGACTGATCTGTGGAGTTGGCATAATGAACATCCTCAGTGGTTGAATGTGAAATATCACTGTATGCATTACTATTTCTAATACATGAAGAGAATTTACCAGGACTCCCAATGCCTGATGTAGCCTCATTATCCCTGGAAGGTTGATCGTCTAAATTTGATTTGTGCAACAACTCATCAGGCTCTGAAGCCGCAACAACACTTCTACATACATGTACTACGTTTTCATCTTGTACGACAACATCACACAAACTATCACCCTGATTGTCATAGTCACTACCCTGATTTTCATGGTTACAGGAATTATCTAGGACCCCCTCTGGTTCACTAATACTCCTACCTTGTACCTTGCATTCAGAGGAGTTTGCCACTTCTGGTAACCCTGTTACTGTTTGTTGTCTTTCTGTCTCTTGTTCTACCTTCACATGACCCTCTTTTGAGATAAGGCCATTCTCTCCTGGGACTAGATCACCTGATGAATTATTGATCACATGATCAGTTGTCAGATTTTCCGTCATAAAATCTTCAGCCGATCCCAAACTGGAGCAGTCTTCAGTAGAAGAACATTCATCATAGGACACCATCCCAAAGGCTAGTCTCTCCTTTGTAAAGCGGGCAGACAAAAGCGCCTCCATCTCCGTCGAGATATCGTTATTGTTCGTGGGAAACACAAGATCGTCATCATCTAAGACTCTACTCAAGGTAGGAGCTGGCTCAGGATCAAAATGTTCTAACTGGGAAAGGACACCACTATCCAATCCTTCACGAGTATGCATTAGACTGGAGTCTACGTCCTCACTAGCGGCCACATCCCAACTATCACCTGGTGCACTAATGGGAGGAACATCATGGAGTGCTGGTCTAAGGCTCAAGCGGCCATCTTGGATGACTTGGATGATTTGGGAAGGAGAAATTCCTAGGCGAAGGATGTGGACAATCTCGTTCAGAGGGACACTCACACTACCATCAGCCTCTAGCTCTACGGCAACCTCACTGGCCATGATGCGGTCCAAGATGGCATCGCAGTCAACAGGAATCAAGTCACAGTCGTCATCACCAAAAACTGTAGAGATAAATGAGTATACAATAAAGTAACATTTTGTTTTTGAGCAAGCAATATTACATGTACCTATATAAAAGTGAATATACATTAACAGCAATATTATGATTGCTAATAAAAAAATTGTCGTTAAAAGACAAGATTATAAACTAATTAATCTGTAGAAAAAAATAAATTTAAAGAAAAACAACTGTGATCCAAAGCAAAATGCAATAGACAACAAAAAAAGACAGGAAAAATAAGTTTATTTATGGTTTTTCTTTCTGTTGAACCCTACAAAGAGTCAAGAGATAAATGTACATGTATAATATTTATAACTGGACCAAAATTGGGACACTTTTACCACAGGCAAATATTTACTTGAAGAATAATTGTTTTTAGGTTCATTTCTGTAAGATACTAAATATCAAATGTAGAAAGGTATTTAAAAAATACAAGCAACACAAAAACACTTGAGAATAAAGAATTCAATTACAAGTACATGTACATGACATATAGATGCACATATATTGTCATCTTTGTGTATGACATACATGGTTCGGAAATAGTTGAAGAGAGTAAGAGCTTGATACATTAACAAGAGCCAAAATGCTACAAGAAGGTAAAAATATTGGAAGCAAATAGATAGTTTGTGCTGCAAAAATTCAAACACAGCAACAAACAAGCACATACATGAATGAATATATAATTGCATGCAAACTATAAACACACATTACCTAACAAATTGCACACCATTAGAAACAAGATTTATGTCACAAAAGGACTTTACCTGTCATTTTGATCCTTTTGTAAGTTGATGGGTTAGAACATGAAATAAAATGATGTTAAATGACTAAAATGTCTAGGTCATTGGACATGGGGGAAAATATGTGACACTTCTAATAACTCAAAGCTGCTTGATTTAACTCAGTTAAGATTTACACAGTGCAAATTGCCCATTATCATTTTGAAGCTGCTGATTATTGATATCATGATTTGATATTTAGCACGTGAAGAATTGGAATAGCTACATATTCAAGTAGATCTGAAGCAAGCAAATTTGAGTTATGAATGACCAAGCAGACAAATCTTTTTGGGGACAGTATCCACATCGTATCCATATTGAACAATGATGGTTTTGAACATCAAAACAAATCCTATGATGCAATTTTTGGACAGCTTTTTAGTTGAAGGAATGCATTTGGCTATCAACAACTCTCTCTCCCCCCTCCCCCCCCCCCCCTCTCCTTTATGAGTACTTCTGGAGCATGCCTGCCTGAGCTACATAGATCCTGAATATGTGAAAGATGAGTGTTCCTGTGCTGCCGGAAGGAGCATCACAGTTTTTGCTCAGAAACATAGCTGTATCGCTTGCAATAATTCAAGCAATAACATAAAAATATGGAATGTAGCCTAACATGTACACAATCCTTTCTTCTTCTTGCATTCTCTAATGTCTACATTTTGCAGGCACCAAAATGCATGGCAGAGTAGTGATAGGTGCACAACAAACTTACACATTAAATATGATATTACATTTTGATTTTGATCATAAACCATTATGGAAAAAATCTTCATATATCACAATCAAATTTCAATCACTCCATTTTCTATTATTTTCCACTGATAAGCAAAATGTTGTTAGATTTCACATGCTTTCATTCACATGTCTCCTTGTTCTAATATTCATATTCTTAAATACAATAAAACTGTCATCTTTGTTTAAAGTCATACATTCTAATTACACATACCGGTATGGATATAATAAAGTGAAAGCATAGAAAAACCTGTAAGATTCCTGCAACTATAGCACACATTCTCACTATATCATAGGATTGTAAACGATACCATCCACCATTTTATGCTTCTGTGCAATGTTTTCATGGGAATGACTGAAATAGAAACAGCTACAGTACATTTTGTGAAATGCTGTGGGGGTAATATTGTTTAAAACCTATGATGCATTACAAGCAAGTGTGGTTAGTAGCAGGTAAGTGAGGTATAGTTGACTCACCATCATCACAGCCTTCCTCGTCACCCTGAGAGTGCCCCTTCCTCATCTCCCCTTCATAGCTCCTTCTCTTCTGTCTCAGCAGACCAAAGGTGGGTGTGGAAGTGGGTGATGTTGGACTCTTGATCCCACCGCTGCCACCACTTCCAGTCATGATGCCTTCTACCAGGAGTGCTGTGGTGCTGTGTCTTCTCCTGATGCCAAGCCTCTCGGCAAGGGAGGTGCGTCTCTTGGGCGAGGCCTGATGGGCGGGGCTTCCACCGGTCAGCAGATTGACCTCTGCATCAATGGATTTGGTTCGGTTGCGGCTTGGTGAGGAAGTGGTGCGGGTGATTGATGTGGAGCGCAGACCTTTGCTGTTTTTGATGTATTTCTGTTGAAGAGTAATATTGATGACCACTTCACACTTCCACTCTAGTCAAAACTTATTAAAACCACATATATTCATTTAGAATCATTGACAATCATACACCTACTGTTTTATTAACTATCAAATAATGTGAAAATAGTGATTGGAAATTTAAATCTATGGCCTAATATCTTCATGTATCATGATTAAATAAACACTAGACCATTTTAGGGCAATTTACAATTCCATAATTATAGACTTTATTAAATGTAATTCATAAAGAGAAGCATTCATAAAATAGGCCAACAAGAGGAGACAATTCCAACTGACTGCCAAATCTAAAGTAGATTTTAACATCTTGAAATGCAATGTCTAGTATTTCGTGGAATTGATTTCTTTACAAAGATCATGACATGAACATTCTTTTCCAGGAAAGGAAAAGTTAATCTAATGCAGAACTTTGACTTCTGCATGACATCTGCAAAATATGCTTTGGATATCTGTGTCAAAGACATACCTTGTCAGTGAAGTCTTCTATGGTGACATGGACAAATATAGTTGCATGGTCAAGACCTTCAAGATGGATGTGACGGTACCCTGAATAAAAAAAATCACATTAAAACATGTAAAAATAATTATTAAATAACATATAAATGAAGAATCTGTTGTGAAATAAGACTTTGATGTACATGTACACATACATATACCTAGTAAAGTATAATATACATGTATATATATATATATACAAGTATATATATATATATATATATATATATATATATATATATATATATATACATGTACATGTATATATACATACATATATATACATATATATATATATATATACATATATATATACATGTATATATATATATATATATATATATATATATATGTATCATCTTGCAGGAAGAAAGCACATGTATATGTAACAGAAATCAATGAAACTGACTCTCTTAATGTGCATTACAGCTATCATAAATTAACATTCACTAAAGTGTCAAACATTGAGTTTGATTCTTAATGGTTTATCTTCAAATTGGCCAAAAGTTACATGTATCTTTCACAGAAAGAAACTTTTCTTGACTGGCTCTCTTTCAAGATATATATCATGACACATTTATTCCTCTCAAACCACAAAGTTGGGTTTAATTGAACTGTGCCTAAAATTTAAATGGTGTATCATGAATACAATTTTGGGGAAACCAATTGTCAACCAAACGGCCTTCATCATAGTTCATTGTGATACAAACTTTGTGTAATGATATCTAACTTCACAATGCATTCAAACACATGCTTTTATTTGCTCTTGAATAGGGGATATGATGTCCAAATTCTGGTGGGGTAAACGGTCCTTGGGTCTTAAAGAATAAAGCACCTACCCTGACAGAGGCTGATGAAAGGGAAAGTGGCCTGTCCGATGAAGTCTCTACCAATGGGATCTTCGTCCCACACCACAAACCTGATAAGGGTCAGCTCAGGCAACGTTATGGGAAATGTCACAATATAGTCCCATACTGGGTTGAAACCTGAGGAACATTAAAAAAACAAAAAAAATAAGATGAATCCACAAGCTGAATGTAAAGATATTTTGCACATTTTACATTTCAATTCAACTAAAACAAAACTTCTCCTCCAATTTCAAACAAACATACATGTACATGTGTTCATACACTGAATGTATGAATGTGTTTGTTTAAATTTGAAAATGAAGTTCTGTCAAAGAAATTTGCAGTTATAGATTTTTCAATATACATGCATAGAAGCATATGAGATATAAAGTGTAAATGGAAAAAGGAAGCACTTGAAGAAAGCGCACTCTTTTTCAGCTTGTGAGATTCAAGTGTATACCACAAGGTACAGGGTACGAGTCCCTGGCACAGCACTAGTGTCTTTTGGCAAGACATTAATCTACATTTGCCACACTCGACCCAGGTGAGGTAAATGGGTACCTGGCAGGAATTAAGTCCTTGAAATGCTAGAGCACTGTAAGTGCAGCCATGCTAAAGCCAGGGTAATAATTGTGGAGCGCCAGGAGTGTCAAGTCTGACAAACATGTGTACTATGTAAGAACCCACTATTATTATTATTATTATTTATAATTACATCAATATTTAAACATTATAATGAATACTGCAAACAGATTTTTCTATTAAACACCCCCCTGTCTCTGTCTTGGCTTCTCTCTCTCTCTCAATGATTGTTCTGCACTATTAACACAAATAAAAACCTCTCTGTTCAAAATGATTATTTCAGAAGGCAAAGGTTTTGAATTTTGTAACCCAGCACATATCTGGAAATCAAGCTTTGATTCTCTTGAATACTCATATATGTAGACTGGGATTTTTGTATTGCATGGCTTCCATTTTTGGCTTTGTTAAATGTACTACAGTCAAACCTGCTGTAGCGACCACCTGTATAGAAGGACTAACTGACTATAAAGACCACACTTTTTGTTTCCCTTGAACAGCATTTCTCATTGAAACATGTATTAAAGGAACCTGTACATAAAGAACACCTGCTCATAAAGACCGCTTTTCGTGTCTCCCTTGAGTGGTCTTTATAGACAGGTTTCACTGTATTTATACATATATGTTGTTCAATCATACTGCAAAATATAGAACCCTAAATCTTACCATTATCTTGAACAGTCTTAGTTTGTGCCTTTGTGCAGTCTCCGTTCAAGCCTATCACTTCTACCTCCACATAGGGGTCAATGATCTAAGCAAGAATAGAATCAAAGTAATTGCATCAATTCAGCTTTGCATAAGCTTACATGATACAGGACATAAAAGTAGGCTAAGAATATAGGGCAAACTCAACTTCCCATAAAGTCCTGCCAAAGATTCTAAGTGTTGAACAGTTGGACTACGAAAATCTACTTGTTACTTCCTGAAACAGTAACAGTTACCACTGTAATGAAGTTTATACCCACATATTTTTTTGTGCTCAATTTATGTAACAATGTAAATTTTAAAAATGTGTCAGCAAAGTTAATTTTTGACAATCGTCCAAAAACTTGGTGGCCCAGAAGGATTAAAAAGGGGTCAATAAAATTCTATGTTAATCCAGTACTTCTATAAAGTTTATTTCACTATTCATACAAGAATATCTGTATTAACTGTACTTAACTAATTGTATGTATTTAAAAGAAATACATGTATATTCCAACATAGATTTGAGTGCCTTAACCCAATGAATACCAGGTCCGATATAATTCAGTCTGGGGTTGATGGGAAAATAAATGTTACACTGCTATCAAATGGTATTCATCATATTAAAAGTGCTTTACCTCTCCACGCTCTCCAAGGAGGCTCTGTGGTGGCTTGGGGAGCTGCTGACCGCTGATGATGTGAATGGTCAGTTGCTTCTTCTGGACACCAGGGATGGGATTATTGGACGTTGGATCAAAATGGACTTTGTCTGTGAGATGAACAGAAACAACAGAGAAAAATAAATATCCATGTCAAATGACAATTGTGTGTTTGTTGAGAAAAAGGATTTGATGATCATTACTAAATGATTATGAAACGGGAAGCAATTTCTACAAGTATAACACACCCAGTGGTCTGGCCCTACATTAAATGAATGTATATCATGTGAACATTGTATTTGCTATATGATAAATCATTAGATTTTATTTTCTTTTTTAAAACAGAAGATTGGTGCACTGTGGTATGTAAATCAAGAATGATAAATACAGAATGCAAATATTCCTACCCCGGGTGAAGTATTGATGCTTTGAAACTTTGTTATCATCCGTCTAATACCACAGTCACACCAACAAGATGGACACCAGACCGACAACAGATTGAACAAAAAAATTACACTGCCACCAATGGCCAAGAATTGGTCAGTTTGGAGTCAGTGAGGGGTCAGTTTGGCAGTGTGACTGTAGTAATAAGACTTATTTTTTCCCACTGCATGATGCTGATTTGCAAACGAATGATATATCTCCCAGTTTGCCCCATCTCCCAGTTTGCCCCATCTCCCAGTTTGCCCCTACTCCCTCCATGAGAATACTGAAGACTTGCCTTGTCTGAGGATGCTTGGTTTGAGTAGGTAACCACAGTTGCCGTTGGCCCTGAACTTAGCTCTCAACAATTGCATAGCACGACCTTCAGTCTGGTAGTTAAGGGCAACTGGGGAGAAAAAAAAGGTGGCAGAAAAGAAAATTGAACAATCTGGAGGATGACTACGAATCTTCAATTATGTTTTAAACAACAGGAATGCTTAACTGAAAAGACTTACAATCATTATTTCAGAATGCATACCATTTTATAAACACAAAAAAGGAAAGCTATTGTATCATTACATTTCAATTATATTGTGTATGCTGAACACAGGCATAATTCTTTGAATTTAAACATATTCCCCCAAAATAATCTTTCTCAAAAAATTGCTAAATTTTAGTCCAACATATTTGAATATGATGTTCTTTGAAGGTTTCTATGGTGAGAGGATAAATATAAGTTTTATATTTGAATATATCTATTCATGATGACTACTTAATCAGAGAGGGAGAAAAATTATGCTTTTCATCAAGGTCCTGATTAACAGAATAAACATATATGTATGATTAAAAAATATACGTACAACCAAATACTTATTTGGTTAATTATATGTAAAACTGGTATAAATGTATGACACCTCCATTCTAACCAAAGTTTACATGCATTCAATTAAAAAATCTAGAAGCTAGAAGTTTTAGAATTGTGTGTTTTTATCTTTACCAAGTTGGCATCCGCAGTTCCAGAGCGTCTGAGGATTGAAGTTACTGGAGTCTATCCGGTATGCAGAGGGGTAGACTCTACACAGGTTGTGGGTGGTGAAGTTTGCAAAGTCTGCAGCTCTCGTCGCCGCAAGGTTGTTTGCTCTCATCTCACCAAGCGAGGGCAGCTCCCAGCATGGCACTGGTAGAGTGAAAGAACTTGCAATCAATCAAAGGTTTAAAAAGAACTGAGAAATATTTCAATATCCCTACTGTCTCACTATGTTTACGAACATGTGGAAAATAATGAACTTTGAAGAGTCATATCAAGATTTTTCAGTCACTGTTTCGTATGATAAGACCTCAGGCATCTTTCTTGTCAACAAACCTCACAATAGAATGTACTTTTTTCTTTTCCAGGGAAACAGAAGGCACATGTATAAATGATATATTTGGTTAATGTCTATTATCCATGACTGCACTAAACTACAGTATATAACAATTTTAACATTTTAAAAGCAGATGCTGCCTTTCTGATGGAGAATATGATAGCCTATCTTTTATGTATGGAATATTACAGAAAATCATCCCTGAAAGATTTAATAAAAATGATCAACATTTATTTAAAGGAAAATCAATGCTCATTTTCAAAACAAATAGAAATATTTCTACTTTGTACAGTAAAAAAAAAACAAATTCGGTACCCTTATCACCACTAATATAATCTTGCTTCTGTGGACATCTGCATAGAAGTAGCTACTTGTAAATCAAAGTCTTACTGTTTTCTGGGAAGCCCTTGAACGCTACTGATCTGGTGTACTTGACCAGATCGGACAACTGTCTGGAGAGGACAAACGCCCTCTTTCTGTTGGTTGAGCTCAGCCGTTGTTTCCTCTGCTCTACCTGTTGATTCTCATTTGTCCCGCCCTCTAGGTCGTCATCTCGAGAGGATGATCGATCAAACTCCATGCTGCTGCTGTTGTCTGACTCAGACGAGTGCTGCAGCTTGGCTCTCCTCTGTGACACGGAGAAAACATTTAAGATTTAGGCCAAGTAAATTTGGTACCTAGTTTCCCATCCTAAATCTCCTTTCAAAATTTAGTGGAGGGGGCTCCCTATTATTTTTATATTTTGATTTTTTTTCAAGCACACTCAAGTGCAACTTTTCTGATAAACTGTTTTCAGTCCATGCACTATAAAGGCTGAAACAAGTTGGAATTGCATTGCTGTAAACACCTTTGGTACCAAATTGTCTAATTTTTCACAGATTTTAAAAATATTTTGTGTCATAAATAGCACAAAAATTACAAGAAAAAGAGCTGTGGAGATGCTTGGAATCAATGCTACTTGGCCTAATAGCACCTGGTCTGAGTTGGGTACTTTTGCAGATGTGGGAATGTAAACATTCTGGGAACAATTTAAATGAAAATGAAAGGTTTTCCCTTACTAACAGTAATGATATCATAAATAACCTGGTTTCAATAAATGCATGAACTACGACATAATTTTACCTGTATCAAACATAGTTACATTTATTATGTAAATGGAATAACTTCAGTTTCATTTCATTTTAAATTAGTGGAATAACCACTTTCCTTACATAAACTAATGAATCTGATTTTGAAGTAACAAATCATTTTAATTTCTTGATTATTTGGGACTTTTATGACACAGCAGCTGAAGCCTTGATTTAAATTTGCTGTGTTTACCAAGTTTTCTTTCGTTATACAATGCATTCAATTCCAGTGTTAAAGCAAAGTTACACTACATGTAACTGAGCATCATTAACTGGAGCATCCATGCATGCACATATATGAGCCTTCATTCTGATATTGTACTTTGCCCTAGACAAAGTCCTAGTGATTTTGCTTGCATCTGCTATTGGAGACCACATAGTCAAAAATAAAACTTTAGTTTAAAGGAATAAACTCACCCTGGTAGCTTTTAATTTTCTGAAGGTTCCTGTGAGTCCAGTCCTCCCATTTTTGGAGGCTTTGTTTTCAGTATTCTTTTCCTTCAGCTAGAAGATGGAATAAAAGGAAATTATTGCCATTTATTAGACTTTAATACAGTACTTACTCAGTATACAATGTAGATTTACATATAGGTTCAAGTATATCTGTGTCAATTTTTGTATCAATTGGCTAAGGTTTGAATACAATGATCGGGAATACCCCTTGATCTTTACTCAATAAGGCTGAAAAGAGTCCCGAACATGTTGGAGTCCAATGTTTTTATATCATAACATGTACATGTATAAAAAAAAGCGTAAAACATAGAAGAGATAATTACGGCTTTAAATCAGGTAAAATACTGAAAAAAGACATCCCTTAATGCAAATTGCCACATCCTTTCCTAATACAATTAAATCAAGCAAACATTTTCATCTTTCCCCTATAAATTTGTTTGTTTGTATCAATATACTACATACTAGTATATCTGAAATAAGCTATCATAGGGGTACTGCAGTCACTTCATATGATACCAGTACAATTTCAAAAAGTCCTTTATCTGATAGGATATGTCTCCAAAGGCCAAACCTGATAAAAAAAGTTCTCTACTTGAAGCACTTTAGAGATCAATTACTACACCAACTTTAATTTCAACCACTATTGACAATACTTCTATTCTAAAAGACAATGTAAGTCCTACTTCACGGGCACAGAACCTTTGAGGAAAAACCACATAATGAAGGCCTTAACGGTTTGACAAAAAATGACAGTCTGGAGCTAGAGGTTAGGGTATGGCATGGAGAGGTTTCAAAGACTACAGATTGTTAAGGTGCTGCAGCTCAAGTAGAAAGCTATGTTTGCAGGGAGCATGAAAGATGAAACAAGGAGAGTGTTGATTTAACAAGTGCTATGTCAGAGTAAGTTTATGCAGGGCAGACAACATATACACTACACCGTTCCCCTTCAGCCTCTCTTTGTAATCCAGCATCTCTCATGATTGGCAATATTAATGTTTTGAATTCACATCATAACAATAAACAAAGTTACACATACATCTGAGCAAACCAATGGAAAACCACAGGCAGAAGATGATTATAGGGAAAAGTTTTATACCAACTCAATAGAGCAACAATCAAAGTGAAACATTTCTTATAATATATATATTTTTAATAAGTTTATTTAAAACTAAATTACAAAATAAAGCCAGATGAGAGTCAATATAATAGCTTCCAATGGATAAGAAAGGAAATTTTGAAATATCATGTTGAAAGAAGATTGCATAAAATATTTGATTAGGCCGATGATGATTCTTTCAAGATGAAACACTTGTAAAGGTATGGAGTACAGCACCAGAATACATCCAACCATCCATAAAGCCAGATTCTCAAAAAACCATTTGATCATTAAACATTTTACGGACAACTTAGTTTGCATTACACACTCACAGGTTCAATAAAATATTTGAGGAGCAAATAAATAAAATAAATTAAACACCTAGAGAATTTTAATTTAGCAAATACAAAATGCTTAGAAAAGTAGGCTGATTACATATTTCTAACCATTTCAAAATCTATAAGTCTATGTTATTCTTAAATGAAATGATATATATTTGTGAAGTAGAAAGATTATAAGTATCACATGTCATGGGTTAAACATCATCACTGCAAATATGTATAAATTTATGTGGTGTATTCTTACATATGATCATAAATACAAATATGATAAGAAAATAGAACATCAGAATGAAAAAAAAAAGAAATAAATATGAGCATACATGTATATGCACCACAACAAACTTACAAATAAAAAAAAAATCCTTATTGATAGTAAATGTGTATTATATTAACACCCACAGAATCATTATATTGTATAATATAAGTATAATAATTATAAGTTGTATAATACATGTATATAAATATTTGTGTGAAACAGCATTAGAGACAATATTGAACCAAAAATATAAGCTCAGGACTCTAATCCCCCACCCCTAAAAAAACCTCTCATGTTATTGTTTCCATAAAGAATGGGCAGAAATCATTTGCTTTGAGCAAGAAAGGCACTAAATCTTTGTTAAATTATAATCAGTTAATGCTCTTGTAAATCTGGATCAGCAGACCATAATATGTATGCATTTTTCTTCAATTTTAATACAGATTTAGTACAAACTACACACACAATCATTTCTCTTCATATTATTAGTATATGCACCACATCATAAAAACACACATACATCTAGAATGTTAAAAAGTATTGGAAGAGTAGTACACAATTCTTTAAAAAGGTTATTTTGGATTACACTTTTAACAATAGGAACAATGATGGACTGGGTCGTTGCCATATTCGGGTTTGAATGCAGATTGCATTCTAGTAATGTGCAAGGGGGACGGGAATGTTAACAAAAAAACTTGGAAATATGTGTTTATTAGTTAGGGCAGACTTTTACAATGTTTTGTACATGTTAGGGATTTAAATGGGTGGATCCAGGTAGACAGGTGGCAAACTACAGGGACATCTTAATAGGATTACAAAGTAGCAATTAAGGAGAAACAGTTACATGAACATGTACTTTAAGCTGCAAGGGTCCATCAATTCTGCAAATTGATATTTCTAATAAAATTTCATGAAACAAATCATGGTTCATTTTTTTTTTTATTGCAAACCTTGTCGCGGTGTTCCATATATATTCCATAACAATCTTAATGATTCCTTAAAGAGAATATTGAGTTCTGGTGAAAGTGAAAAATAATTTGTGAGCTTTCTCATTCTTTTCATGTCAGTTTGGAAGAACATCATAGTAGAAATGTCCCCTGAAAAGGATTGCTCTCTAAATGCCCCCATATAGGAAATATGACAAGAAATAGCTGAAGTTTTTCGGCCGAACATTCATGCCACATGACTGGGTGTGCAGTCCCATATATCAATTTCTGTGTGCAGTGCACGTGCTTTTCAGTGAGATTGGGTCAAAATCTTATCATTTTGATGCATTTGAAATCTCACAATACACACTAATACTTGTGTAGACATGATCAACCCTTCCCAATTGCTTTGAGACACTTTCTTGCATAATGTAATAGCATGACCAAAACTCAACTTTATCTTTAAATTGTTTTGAATTTTAAGATTGAAAGAAAATTCCACCAGTCCTTCATCCAAATACATTACATTCAATTTTAAAAAGTTGGAAATAAATCTGCATGATGCACAGAAACATCAAGAACATAAAGACACCTTGTGTTTATTGTAATGAAAAATAGAAGAGGGGGAGCTCAGGGACATTTTATAAGTGCAATTCTGTATGAGCCCCCACAGAAACAAACAATGTGAAACAAAGTGGCAATTAAGGCCCAGTTTTACTTTTATAGAGCCCTTGAAAATAGCAATTGAAAGGGGACCAACCAATCACCAAAATATAATGTCCTTGCTATGTGTGAGGCTCCATGCTGGTTTATTTTATTCAAAATGTTAGCTTAAAATATTACATGTATGTCTGTGAAAAGAAAAAATAAAGCATGTTTAATTCTGAATGTTAAATACTGAACAAAAGCACTATCCTTTATAGAGTCGACACACTTGCACATGCATGCACAAGTGCACAAAGTAACTCCAAGTCTTGATATGAAAGTAATTTTTCCTCTTAAGCTCTTTAATCCTTAACATTTGAATATCTCATATGTTTCTCTTTTTCAGGGTCTTTTTTGGGGGGTGGGAGGGGAGGGGGTTGATTTCATGTATTTTTACCATATACAGATAAATCTCTTGGGTGATTGGTCCGCTTTCAATGTTTGTTGGTTAGCATTCATTTCCCTTAGTTACAATACACACGATAGGTCAGAGGGCGATAGGATGATACTTAGGCAAGGCTCATGAAAGTGTTACGGCTGAAAGGTGGCATGTGCAATGAGAAGATAAGCAGACATACAAACCTCTGTTGCTTCTAGAAGGGCTCTCAATCTCTCTAATCGCTGCGTGCAATAATCAGTAGTAAATGATACAGACATACACAATGAAGTTAGGAAGAAAGATAGAGAGATGTGAACAGCGTTTTCTTTGTTGCTGTGCAAAAACTGATACAAATGTAACTTATATAAAGGTACATCTACATGAAATAGATTGCATCAGAGAGAATAATTTTGCAAGAATAGTTTTAATAAGTCATTTCAGATGAATCAATCCTATTTCTATATGCCATTTTCAAGCTGTGCAAGATGGATGAAAGTTAAACTAATAGGCAATTTTGTTGCATACTGAAAAGGTGTGCAAGTGAATAGGGTGCAAATAGAATAGAATGGTCTTTCAAAGTAAAAATTGCCCTTTCTTTTGCTTCAGATAAATTGTACATCAATAGGAAGTGGAGAATCTATGAAATCTGAAGTCTGAACCACACTCAAATACAAGAGGATGTGATTTCTTGGAATAACTTCCACTGAAAACTCATGAACAAATAGTCACTCCAATTAGCCTTAATCAATATAATATTCTGATTAGAAATAAAAAACAGCAGGACTTTCTATTTTTGTTAATGTCACTACCAAGGTCTTTCAGATATGGTAGCAATGAGGCAGAGATGTGAGTAATCAAGGCCTTCAACCCATGTATGCCTTGACTACCGGTTCATTGTGTTGGTGTTTAGCATCCTATTACCTTGCGTCTCTCTGCCGTATCCGGACAACTACCCCCTGGACAATTACCCCCCGGACAACCACCCCCCGGAAAACCACCCCCTGGACGACTACCCCCCTAGGACAACTACCCTCCAGGACAACTACCCCCTAGGACAACTACCCCCCAGGACAACTACCCCCCAGGACAATTACCCCCCAGGACAATTACCCCCCGGACAACTACCCCCCTAACAACTACCCCCTGGACAGCTACCCCCGGAAAAATTGTCCTGGGGGGTAGTTGTCCTGGGGGGTAATTGTCCTGGGGGGTAGTTGTCCTGGGGGGTAATTGTCCTGGGGGGTAGTTGTCCTGGGGGGTAGATGTCCTGGGGGGTAGATGTCCTAGGGGGGTAGTCGTCCAGGGGGTGGTTTTCCGGGGGGTAGTTGTCCGGGGGGTAGTTGTCTAGGGGGTAGTTGTCCTAGAATCCTCTCTGCAGCAATAAAGTGATAAAGAGTGATTCCATGCATTGCATCCCATATGACATTGGTCTTCCTTCCATATATTTCATCCAAAAATGACAAATCTCTTAATATGACCGTTGAATAGTGATTCTTTCCAATATCGCCAACATTATTCACCATTTATCAAGAGATTTTCCATTCACGGATGAAACTTAATTACGGCTAAATGTTATATGTCATATGGGACACATTGCATGGAATCCCCTAAAGTGTGTGTTTGTGTGGGTGTGTGTGGGGGGTGTGTGCGGGTGTGTGTGTGTGTCACTAGTTTAAAACAAAGAAAATCAATCCAGACCAATTTCTTTAGTTGTTCCTACAAATGACTCTTTTACAGCTATTTCTTATTTCCTTCACCAATTTTGGTGGCAGCGGTGGGATCGAGTTTCAACAAGAAGGAAATTCACAGATTTTTTTTTAGTTGGGAGTGTTTCTGACCACCATCATCCATGTGAATCATAATTAGTTATATGTTGCAATGGCAGATTGGGCCAGTTCTGCCTCAAGAGGCGGCTGAAATATCTGCATATCAGAAATTCATGGAGTGGGAAATTAGGACCTAAAAAATGTGATAACCTTTCTTTTATTTTCTTTCTTCCTTTTATTTTCTGCCAGACAGAAACTTTCCGGAATTGTGCCGCCTCCCCCCCCCCCCCCTTTTACAGAATCCTAAATCCACTCCTGGTACTTTATATACATAAGGAGAAACTCCTTTTGAACAACAAAGAAATAATTTGATTACCTTTCCATGTATTTACTTACTGCTGAAACTGCTGCCACATATATTGGTGAAAGGAACAAGAAATTCCTAAATCAGCTCTCTGGGGTTGGATCATGTTTTCTATGTTTTTTAACAGTTCATCGACAAAAAATTACTATTAAAATATGGTGGAACAGTATTGGCATTGTTAAAAATAAATGTGAAAATACATGTATGTATTATTATTGTTCAAAGTTCTTCACATTAGAATCGTTTTGCGTGGTACTTTCGACAAATACAGTTAGATGTTTTATAAGTCACGCATATGTAGTTACACTTGGGAACAGCTCATTTCAGAAAAGGTAGCTTATACTGCACTTGAGAAAGAAAGGACAAACAGACTGACTTGGTTTAAGAAGGAGATTAGTGACGAAGAATGATCGGAGCCATGCAAACAAATATAACTTTCTTCACAAGTTTTTGTTATAGATCAATCACTGCCTTTTACATTAACGTAAACATTATGAGCATCCACAATCTACCACTGTAGAATACAACCTAATCAAAGCACCTATCAATCAGTATTTTGATACATCTGCACATGAATACATGTGTGTCGACACCAGTATTTGATTTCTCTAAAGTAACACTAATACACAAATGGCAGATGGCATGAAAGTCTAAACAATTTTTTTTTCTACATGAACAACTATGTGTATATGATACTAATGTTTCTGCCACATATATTTAGATGCTACCACTGACATTTCATTTTCTTTCTCCATTCTTTCTATGCTGTTTACATCTATAGTCATTCCTTCTCACATTTTGCAAATATCTGCTGATAACCTTATTTTCAGGCCCAGTTCCTGGCTTTCCAAGCTTGAGAATTTGAGGAGAGAAAGGCATTACTTGATAGATTTACAATGAAATGAAGTTGAATCTGGATTTGAAGAGCAAATATACGATTGTATTATATTTCATAAGAGCAATTTTCAATCAAAAGATAGATGTGACGTCACATAAATGTAAAATGAGATAAATTCTTCTGAAAAATTGATCAAATAAAAGTATAAACACCACCGGATAGAATTACTATTGTCAAAAATGTTTCTTGACATGTTAATACGGTCATGCAACCGGCAGAAGGGCTGTGAACATATGTTTCAGTCAATGTTTATTTATTTGAAATAAAAGGATAAATGAATAATGAGAAGTAAAGACTATCACTGTAATCAATTAAAGCATGTAAGGACTGAAAGATGTAGTGCAGATGTGATCAAATAGAGGTCAGAACTCTTTTGGTGCTTCAGTTGGCAAATACCGCCCAAAAATGTATGTGTTGAACTCTGTCTTTGATTATGGATGGCCTCATTTTTCTTGCTAAAAGAAGAAACGGGTCCATGTACCTTCACATTACAGTTCATTCCCAAGGAAGATATTTTATTCCCATTGTAACAACAAAATAAAGCACTACAAATCAAAGTATTACTTTTGATTTGTTCATCAAAATTTGTGGCAAAAGAGGGATAAAATGCATACATGTATTTCCCGAAATGTACGTACACTCTCCGTGCACTGATTCACTTCCTTCTGCCGGAAACACAACAAACACCCAAAACCAAAATCAAAGTAATAATTATGGAAAAATATAGAAAATTGTCATGTTTTGATTACCATACCTTGTGAGCAATCCTCTGCCATGCCTGTTGTGATGGTGAGATAGGTTTCTTTCTCATCAAGGCAAGCTGAGCCATGGCGATGGATTCAAACTTGCTTCTCGTCTCTGTCTTTTCCAACTATGGTGGAGAAACATGTTGTTAAAAATGGTTAAAACTTAAGGAGAATGATGTGAGGGGTTGAACGGCTAATGCTCCAGCAACAAGTGCTTTGACAGTCAACATCCTACACTACCCAAACTCCTGACTTCAAAACCCACAACCACACGCTATACCTAAACCTAACCCTAACAATAAACCTAACCTAAAATCCTATTGCAACCCTTGGCCTAATCCTATGTTTTTGACAAAATAAAGCATGGAGCAATGTTTTTAGGAGCAAATGTTGCATCATCCAAACTTTCAAAGAAAAATGAGACTGATTCAAGCCCTTCCGTGCCGAGGGGCGGCAAATCCTACCCAGGACTTTGAGTGCGGTAGAATAATTTGAAACGAGAAGTGTGTATGCTTTTCTTCCGTAAACAGACAAATTTACCCTCATCGAGAAGTGTATTTCTATGGGATATATACAGTGTACTTTATACCCACTTTATCAATGAAACAACTGGCATACTTTTAAGTTCATTTATGAAAATTGTTCAAAAACTGGGTGGAACAGATGGGGTTAATCAAAATCTAGTTTTAATGTTCACAAGAGTTTATCAGTTGTGAGAATTCTGGGAGAATCTCCTGGTTGATATACCACTAAAGGATTAAAGACATAAAACCCCCAAACAATATAAACAGATGAAATAGGTGAAATAGGTGAAATATTTATTGGTTACTATATCATCTAATACAACAACAGTGTATTTACATATATGCATAGACAATAAATCATGAGTGCAGTTAACATAGCTTGACTAAAATGTGTACTAAAAGGGTATTAAAAGTGATGGTACAGAAGGGCTACAGCCTAAGCATAGCTTAATTTGCTTGCAGCCCCAAAACATTTAATTTATAACAATGTAGTAAAAAGGGAGTTGACTTGCAGGTGGGAAAGGGGTGGGAGGGGGGTAAATAACAGGGATAAGAAGGGATGAGTTCCGTTGGGGACTTCTAGCTATCAATGAAAATGTCTAAGCACGATTTGATGAAATGTACAGAGAACATGTAGGAGGTATTTTGCTTTACCTTGAAGTCGTCATCCAGCTCATCAGCACTGTCTTCCTCACTGACTTCACCAGCCTCCAGATCAGCATCATGGTCCAATGGAAGTTTCTTGGCCTGAGAGATGGAAAAAGTGAGAGGGAGGGAGAGACGGATGGGAAGAGAAAAGAGAGAGAGAGGCAGAGAGAGAGAAAGGGAAATAGAGAGATATGACGACAGGTGGGGGGGGGGGGGGAGGGGGGATGGGATGGGTGGGGGAGCAGGATGAGACAGTGTCAAGGACAAAAAAAGATTTAAAAAAAAAGGAGATAAACAAGAAGTGAGTGATATATACATGTATATATATATATATATAGAGAGAGAGAGAGAGAGAGAGAGAGAGATGATATATGTTAGAATATGCTACCAGTGATTACAGTGATCGATCAAAACTGTCTGCCTATTGGCTCTGTTCAATCTAAAGTGTCCAGCTAAACACTCATACTCAGTTATTGGATCATTACTTGTGACATATCAAATGAGCGAGTGAGTGAAACAAGGAAGGAAAAATGTTGACACTTTGGGAATTCATCCTCTTATGAAGCCTGTTCGACAGCTAAACAGGATTTGAGCCTCCCCAATTGAGACCCAGTGGGTGCTCGTATCTTACAAGAAAGAGAGTCAATGGGGGCCTATATTCTGCGAGAACAAGAGAGAATGGGGTCCTACACTGCAAGTAACTGACCTTGATGAGTATCTTATACTTGAGTGAATCTGGAGAAGGAAGACCTCCAGGTCCCCCGTCGGTTGGACTGGAAATGATGAGCTGGTCTGTAAAGCGTGTTAAGTCAAGGATTAATCATCTCTTCATTTCCCACTCTTATAGGGTACCAATCGCATAAATACTAGTAGAGTGTCATCTCTGTGTTAAAGTATATGAGTTAACACCCTTCTGGCTCCAAACAGATGATATGTGTACTACTACTGCTGCTACTACTACTACTACTACTACTACTGCTACTACTGCTACTACTGCTACTACTGCTACTACTGTTACTACTGCTACTACTGCTATTACTGCTGCTACTACTGCTGCTACTGCTACTACTGCTGCTACTACTACTACTACTACTACAAGTACTACTACTACTGCTACTACTACTACTACTACTTCTACTACTACTACTACCACTACTAATTCTATTACTACTACTACTGCTCCTACTACTACTACTACTATACTACTACTACAACTACTACTACTACTACTACTCCTCCTCCTCCTGCTGCTGCTGCTGCTGCTGCTGCTGCTGCTGCTGCTGCTGCTGCTGCTGCTGCTGCTGCTGCTGCTGCTGCTGCTGCTGCTACTACTACTACTACTACTACTACTACTACTACTACTATCACTACTCCCACTACTACTACTATCGAATGGCATCAGTAATAATAAAGCGCTTCGCTCATTTATCTTATAAGAAAGTGGTATACAAGTATAAAACAATTAGTATAATTACTACTACGATCGATCATTATTTAAAGGATACCGCCAAGGATCTCCAGCAGGTACCTAGCCATCTTCTTCTGCTGCTCCAGGGTGCAGTGGTTCTCTATGGACAGGATGACCGGGTAGGGACTGGACACAAAGGCGTACTTGTTGACCACCGTGATGACATCGCGGAACTTGATCTTGGAGGTCAGCGTGTATCCGTGGTAGATGACCGGTTCACCTTCCTTCCCATCCCAGGTGTCCACTGGGAGAATGAAGAGTTATCATTATCAGTATACAAACTTCTTAAAGGTGAAGTCCACCCTGATTTCAAGTTGGTATTAGCCCTTTAACAACAGGAATTATTTAAGGACTAAATTGATCACATTTTGTTCTTCAAATTGGCAACAATAATATTTTTCTTTTATTGCTACATGTACATGGTTCTAATAAAATGCAATGTCATTGAGAACGATATACATAGGAACTTTGTCGAAAAGTTGAAAAAAAATTGCCAAATCTCGCTGAAAAATTGCCAAATCTTACTGAAAAAAAGCTGAGGTTCTACCATAATTATGGCATAAATATGCCTATCTGTTTCATTTTGGTACAGAAGTAAGTGGGTAGTTTATATTGCAAAGGTAATTCAAATAAACAGTATTTAAAACGAAATTCAACAATTCAATACAAACTAAAACCTAAAACTTGACTCTTGAAAGTTTATTCACGACAGGTGTTTGTAAACCTAGGGGCGCAAAGAGGGTAAGGTTGCATAGCCATGACAGGTATATAGATGTACATGTACAATAATATTTGTTGAAAATGCGTTATATCTTATCCTAGGATACAGAGCTACCTACATGTACATGTACCCCTACAGTGTACTACATGTACCTTGACTAGAAAGAGTTAATAGAAAAAAAAAATAGTTAGATAAGTCAGACAACAACATTTGGTGCCAGGACAAGGAAAATAATTCATCCTCAAGCATCCTGGTGGCAGCTTTTTGTGGCGCTAATTTTTGAGAGGTAAAACTTCAAGATTTCACCACGTCATTTTTTTAATGTTTAAATGTGCATACCTATACTTCTAAATCTAATCTACATTGTTTCAAAAAGGAATGGCTTAAACAAAAAACATCATGATGTAAAGATAAATATGTCTTCCTTTTTATCTTCCACATTAAAAAAGGCAACAAAAAATAAACCTTAGCCTATTAACAAACATGTACGTTGTGCATATATTGGAATAGTTTCATATCTTTGGAAGATAGCTCTTTTCATCTTCGTCATTCAGATTTACCCACTTGATCTACATCCAGAGAAATTTCCTATGTTTTAATCTTCAACTATACAAAACATTAAGGAAAACTTGATCTTTGGGCATACATGTATATGTAGTTCAATGATTTCATATCCTCAGAAGATAACTCTACATTTACTTTCTTCTCTTCCACCGTAACTGACCCCTTTCATCTAACCTTGGCGCTTAAATGAATCAGGTGATAAAAATGTGACATAAATGAAAACCAACTACAATGTATGCAGTCTGTTGTGGACCACGATGGTGTGAGATTCATTTTGAAATAAGAATATTCATGACATTTTAGTAGGACCACATGGTACATGTAGCTTACATTCCACACATCTGCATCCTGCCTGTAGAACGAGCCCATAGACATCTACGCTAGACTGCGACATCAACTGGTCACCGAGTAAGTATGTGTTGTGGGAAGAGGCTATGTAGTAGTGGGAGAGGGGCTGGGTCATGTCCTGGTTGACCCCTCGATGACCTGAGTTGAAGAGGTCACCCTCCTCACTTAGGAGGTATCTCATCAGTCCTGGTGAGAAAATATGATAGAGAGAGAGGGGGGGGGGGAGAGAGAGAGGGAGGGGGGGGGGGGGGAGAGAGAGAGAGAGAGAGAGAGAGAGAGAGAGAGAGAGCAATAGACAGAGAGATAGAGTAACAGAGAGAGAGAGAGAGAGAGAAAGAAATAAGGTGGGTGTTCTCTTTGTTATGGTTATAAGTTTTATAATTAAATGTGGAAATACCAGTATATATACATGAACATAAAGATGTAAGTGACTACACAATATATCTGCAAAGAACTTCCAAACATCTTTGATCTACTGTGTGTTATATGAATTGAGAATATTACTAATACTATTGTCAAAATAGACGTTATTCATTTTTTTATAACCTAAATAAAGGCAACTTAAACACACATGTGACCTGACAATATATTTCAGCAAGTCTACATTACGAATTAAGAAAAGAAGGCTCATTTCATTTTTGTGAGAAAATTTTTTGATGAAGCACTGTAGACTATCACATTCCAACTAGTTTGCTGTTTAGTTTGCATGTAACCTGCACTGCCTCACTATAATATACTTAACACATTTGGAAACAGTAAACATACATCTCCATTATGATTATGAACATATTATATTTACAATTTTAATAGCTTATGACCTTAATTGCTCATGACCTTCAATGTCGTCAAAGCTCAACGGATCAAATGATGGAATAATTAATCTAATTAGTTCTTTGCACGTGCCTAGAACTAATGTATATTCCACTGATGCATGTACGTGTATATGTATCTCATATTTTGAGGGGTAAGTGATGCAGACATTTTATCTGAAATATTTGAAATGTGGAGCCGTATCACATGATACATGTACATGTATGATACTGCAGAAAAAGTTTTAACTATCTGTGCCATAGATATAAATGTATGTGGCAAACTCTCTCTGTAAATGCTTGGATTAAGAAATATTCATCTTTGCTTGTTCCAAATTAATGGAATAAAAAGATAAAAACCTTTAAAAAAAAAAATCTGTGCTAATTCTACTGATCACATGGAAACGAATGTAGAGTATCAAAGATGCCACAAGTTTAAATATAAAGGTCAGTTCTGGTCATGCGATTACATTGTGAAAGAAACTCTCTCAAAGCGACTGGGAAAGGTTGATCATGTCTACATAATAACTGGTGTATACTGTGAGGTTTTGGAATCATCAAAATGTTAAGAAATTGATCTAATCTCTCTGAAGAGCACATGTGCTGCACACAGAAATGGGTATGTGGGACTGCACACTCATGTGGCATAAATGTTCGGCCCAAACACTTTAACTATTTCTCGTCATATGTCGAATATGAGGGCATTTGAGGAGCAATCCTTGATAGGGGATATTTCTACTATGGTGTTACTGACATAAAGGGAATGAGAAAGCTCACAAGTTATTTTTCACCTTTCCCATAACTCAACCTTCTTTTTAATTGTAAAGGAATACCCTTTGTGACCATCAAAGGTTGCATTTACACTGGTAACATTTATGGAGCCACTGCGATCATGGACTTGCATCAAACATGTGATTTCTTGAGAAAAGTTTAGACGTACATGTCCTCTTTTTCATCTTCTATTCAAACGGTATTCCATGCAACTTCACAATTTCTGAGCATGTTTTTAATTTCAAGAGATGAGCTTTTAAAGTATCCAAAATGTTAAATATGGTATACAATTCATCACTTTATACGTCCAATAGATGGCATTAAGAGGTAAAAAATGATCACATTCTGAACTATTTGTTGCTATGCTACTAATCCAAACCAAACAATCAACTGCCTTTTGCATGCAGGGTCAATTATATTCACATAGTAATCCATCAGAGTAAACAAAGCGTGAGAGATTATGATTAATGAGTTTTTTCCTCTACCCCACATCATCAGGTTGCAGTCGACCATAGCTATCACAGTGTCACTGCAAAGTATTCAACCGAGAAGTTACCATCATGACGAACACATTGAGCAGCCCAAGCGAACAAATCAGACAAAGATTACAGATGGGGCCCATTGCATAAAACTTGCATTTAATCGCAACTCCTAAAAATCAAACGCAAGTCCTTAATGCGCACTTCTGATTGGCTGAAAATAAAGTTGCGTTTGATTTTCCTGAGTTGCGTTCAAACGCAAGTTTTGTGCAACGATCCCCTGCTCACATAAATGTATTTGAATTGTAAGGGCTCTCAAGGCGTCAAGCTTCTGCTTATCTTGGAGCTCTAAGTTCCGTTGGAAATAAGTTTCTGTGATTATAAATGTAAACGCTATACTATGTACATGTATTTTTATGCAGAACTGAAGAAATGAAATGAAATGAAATAAATGTACATGTACATGAATTCAGAAGTTCTTCCACCTATTTTATACTTTTAAAGTGCATGTACATGCTATGTTACATGTACTTGCTAGCTGATATTCTATTTTTTTGGTTGGAAACCTAAGTGGCGAGGGTATTGACTTATAGTAGGTGACTGCAAGAAAATGTTTGAATTGTTTCTACACTAGGCATATATAGGCTTTACAATTCTGCATAACACAGATGGGTCAGTATGCTTGTAGGCCTTTTTTTAGGGCAACGACAGGTACTTTTTTTCCAACCTACTTTCCACTCATTCATGCATAAACTGGTTCTATTTTTACAGTGTCTTGTGCGCATGAGAATTACATCAGGGCCCCTTTTCATAAAACCTTTTTATCAACAACAAGTTCCCATAATTGTTATAAGCTACTGAAATCCTAAAATCGGATTGGCTGAGAGCGAATTTGTTATAGAAATGGGGCAGTTGCTATTGATAACAAGTTTTATGAAACAGGGCCCAGATCTTGACTGATAAATAGAGCTCGAAGGTAACAAAATGTCGTATATACAGTTAATTGCACATTCAGCTGCTAAGGTAGCATAGCAAAATGTAGCGGCATGCAAAGACGCGTCCGGAACGCAAAAATGCATATCGTTTAAAATCATCATTGCAAGAAGGTAGAAACACATCGGGTGGCTAGAAATACCTCTACTAACTTGATTAGGGTTAATATTTTCACATTAGAATTTCTAATTCACCACTATTATTAACAACTTCGCCGTTTGCATTCTAGAAGCGTCTTTTCAGGCCACTCCATTTCCCTAACCTACCCAAGTCACATTCTAACTTATATTTATATTTATTGTTCAGTAAGGCTGATTGTCATCACCATCACCTGGACTTACCATCAATTCCCAGCCTACCATTACAGACATTCTCCGGCACAGGTTCGTACTTTTCAATGAGGCCCCGACATGCCTGCTCGTCCTGCTTGTTGATATCCTGTTCATTCCTGAGAAACACATCCAAATCCTCTAGTGTCATATGCTCCTTCCCACAGCTGTATTCCCTGAGGAGCGCATACAGCTCCGGGCGCATCGACAAAGTCTTGTAGAAGTGGACAAACTCATCAAAGTCCAGCTTGCCCAAGTGCTCATCGATATTGGTGTCTGCTTCCTGCAGAGCCAGATTTGATGCAAACATATATATGATGGGTGATTTACAGAAATATTATGGATGCAAACACACAAATACTTTGTATTTTTATCAAAGAGTAGCACCTCAAATAAATTACAAGTCCAAGTTAGACTGCTTTACGATTCTTTTACGCGTAAATGAGAAAACGTAAAATACATGTACGCTTTGGTTCTTCTCCTTTAATATCAATATCTAATCCACTTTGGGGTGTAAAGGGGAATTCATGAATTTCGATAGGAATATTTCAGCAGTTGAGAAATACATGTACACCTTGTATTAAAAAACATGGTTATAATTAATAGTTTGAATACACATACATGTAGTTGGTAAGTGATACATGTAAGAGACAGTTTTAAATATTGCTAATGAACTAGAGTTCACTACTTGAATATATATGTACATGTATATGGTTGTGATAATTCCGAAATGTGTAAGAGAGAGGGGAGAAGGGAGAGAAAGAGAGAGAGAGAAACAAAGATAAAGGACAAGGAAGGGGAGAGAAGGGAGGGAGAGAGAGGGGGAGAGAGAGGAGAGAGGGAGAAACAGAGACAGAGAGAGAGATAGACAGAGATAGAGAGAGAGAGATAGAGAGAGAGAGAGAAACAGAGATAAAGGATGAGGGAGAGGAGAGAAGGTAGGAAGAAAGAGGGGGAGAGAGAGGTAGAGGGAGAAACAGAGACACAGAGAGAGATAAAGAGAGAAAAAAAACAGAGAAAGGATGAGGGAGAGAAGGGAGGGAGAGGGGAAAAGAGAGGAGAGAAGGAGAAACAGAGAGAGAGAGAGAGATAGAAAGAAAGAGGAAGGGAAAAAGACAGAGGGAGAGATATAGTGAGAGGAGGGAGGAGAGAGGTAAAAGCAAAACAGAGAGAGAGAGAGGGGGGGGGGGCAACAGACAAACAGACTGACAGTGACAGAGACAGGGAAGAACTCACCCTGAACAGCTGTTTGACTTTTCTCTTGCTGAGGTTGACGTTGAGTTTGTGAAGAAGTTTCAAGACTTCGTCCATACTGAGCAGACCATCTCCACTCTTATCTGCTGACTCAAACACCGATTTCAGCCATGTTTGATGGAGTCAAGGAACTATGGTATTATCAATCTCAAAATAGGATACAATATTAGGAGCATACATGTATACACAGTTACTAGTTACACATGTACATGTATATGCATCAGATTGTAGGGAAGCTAGTTAAGTACATGTACATGTACATGTAAGTTGAGATGCACAGTATAGTAGGAAAAATTTATTTGATTTAAACATTAAATTCATAATTTCAAATAAATTGCATCACAGATTTACCTTCAAATCGTATTTGAATAACATTTTTCTAAATTTTTGATGTGTGCTCCGTTGCTGTATACATGTACATTAGTTATGCATTGGCATTTATTGGTGGGGGGGGGGGGGGGGAGGTAGGTAACCTTAAAAGCAATAAACACATTGTCAGAATGGAATCTAATGACTGGACAATAAATATCACATTTAGCTTTTGAAGTTCCACCTTTCCACCCTTTCTGATGTTTATTCTTCAATGTTCCCATTTGCTATGCTGCAGGAATACTTAAAATCAGTCAAAATATTCCAGAACTCTGATGGGAGAAAACACCCACATGGTGCATATGCACGTACACTGTATATATATATATATATATATATATATATATATATATATATATAAAACTTTTCCACTTTTATGCTCCACTACATGTATACATATAATTCCAACTTATCAAACTAAATACATGAGCAAAACTTTTGCAAAGCTCAGCTCAATGTATATTAGACAGTGTAAGCGTATATGCTTGAGAAGAAACATAAAGAGAGAATATATGCATGCATGTAATCATGGCTCATCATTCCCAATGCTACCCTCCAGCCTGTATATAAGCATGGGCGATAATACCACTGATGACGGGTAAGATAAAACCAGACTGCTGTCTCTTTGACCCCCGAGGGAAGTATTCATATCGCTGAGGATAAACATTGTGCCTCCGCTGGCTAAAGGCAGAAAATAATTTCTGGGCTTATCTCTCTGAGAGATCTAAGAGCGTGTGCCCCCATCATCCTCTTTCAAACGACAGACATAAATCTATGCTCTTGATAAGCAGTAGAGTCAGATACATTACAATTCTAGAGATGCAGGCCTACATATGCTGCAGTATGTGGGACTGAAGATGAATTTCAATATTTTTAGCACTCACCATTTTGTATATCTACATCTAAAGCATGTGTAACAATAAATATTCTCAGCTTTGGTTAAAGTGGACCAAAATTTGAAATATATGTCTTACTTCTATCTTCACATTGTACAACCATCAAACATATGAAATAATAAAAATATTAATTGCAATGAATGGAAATAAACTTACATTTATGTAAGGTCCATAATTTTTGAAAATATTTCCTACATGAAGATAACATAAGACATGTGTAATGCCTCAAATGTTCAATTGAAAAATTAATTTTCTTCTCGATTAACTCCAAGATATATAATCCTGTTCGCATTATACAACATGTCATTGTAATTTTCACACATTCCAAAAGGGGATGCACATGCTACTAAAATTGTCTTAGGCTGATTTTTTAAAGTCTTTACAATCGTGTTGAGAAGGAACATGAACCCTGGCAACTTCTTGGTGATTATAAGCCAACAGGTCAAAACTGAACAGTCTGAAATATCTTAAAGGATATGAGTCCCTGAGCTGATCACTCTGTGCCGTCTCCTCCTGGGCTTGCTCCATGAGGTGCCTCAGACCCCTGATCCAGGCCTGGGCCTCGTCCAAGGACCCGGCTACGATGTCCAGAGACTCCCAACTGGTACCGTGGATGATCGAGAAACAGTGGCTAGGTTTGTGACCCGCTGCACTGGCTAAATGCTTCTTGAAGGTGTCAGTACAAGCCCCCTCTCGGATCTCACGGACATTCTTGATGTTGACTGGATCCAAACAATCAAGATTTGACAAATTTGAAAAAGGGTTGACAAATGTCAAGTCACTTCTGATCTGAGCTTTATATACATGTATTCATGCTACTGTAAACATGATTGACCGTCTTCAATGTATACCACTTTATAAAAATGCCTTTGTTGCACATATCAAGTTGTTTCATTAGAAATTTTTAATGTAATAATACATTGACAAATAGAAATAGTCTTCCTTTACAAATGCATGTATCTTTCCCTCTGCTTGATGTAAGATTGCCATCTGAAAATCCTTATTTCTCTTAACATGAGATATATTTCGAGATATACTGTAACATTTCCATTCAATTACTTTAAATCAATTGAATAGTACAGTTACAACAGGTTAAGATGATGGTATGGGTTTATATCCCACTGCTGCCACCTTGTCATTATTTAGACGAAACACAACAAGATACCAGACAGTGCTCTAATAGTGCAACAGGGTCTTCAATATCCGCCATGAAGATAAGACACTTAACCATCTCTGACAACAGATGGCGCTTATAAAAAAAGTTCAGTGGGTTAGCATAATCAATAGCAATAACAATATTGATGTTGACGTTACACATGACAGTAAATGTGTCCCACAAATGTTTACTTGCAGTACATATTTGTTCATTTGGTGCACTGCATGGGTTAAAGGAAAACAGGTACATGAATATTAGTATCCTTCAAAATATATAGCCCATAAGTTACATGTAGCTCACTACAATTATTGGGATGACACATGATGCAAATAAATTTTGTAGCATCAATTCCTTTGGATTTTTAAGATGCATTTTGGAAATGTCTAGGGAGTCATACCTATAGCTTTATGTCCCTTCTTGGATGGTTTCCATCTGATGTAGGACCTGGTGCTATCAAGGTACAGCATCTTGGATGAAGTACGACCTTGACGTTTGACCTTCATCACTGAACTACCCAAACACATCAGGGAGATGGAGCCTGAAATTAACAAGCCATTATCAGTTTCTAATGATTATAATAATAAAATAATATACCACAGCTTTATACTGCATATTTTAGTTGCTAGGCTCAGTTTCTTTGCGCTAAACTGGTTGATTACTTGTACATTATTCTTTAATTGATCTGGTCATTGCCAGACTATCAACCACGCCTGCTTCTGTGCCTCCACGTTTTTAAGAAAAGTCAAGAATGAAATGTGAAGTGTTAAATTTTGCCCTTTAAATGCTTGTTTCACTTTAAATCAGGTATAAAATATACTTCATGGGGAAACAACTTCACAATGGGGGCACCTGTTTCTGTTTCAATAGAAAAAAAACGTTGCTATTCTTAACAGTCCAAACTCTTATCAAAGGAGAAGTCAACCCTGATATCAAGTTGGTTTTAAAAGAAGTAGAAAATATAAAGAAAAAGATTAACAGTTGTTTGAGAAAAATCTGAGGAAAATTAAGAAAGTTATGAATTTTTGAAGTTGTAATCAATCAAACACAAATGGGCAACTCTGTGACGTGCATGTACATATCTTGCCAGCTCCTCTCCCATTCACTTATGTGTTACACAAAACATGTATGAAACAATCTTTCCCATCATCAAAAACTAAGAAAATGAATATTCATGAAATTTTCTGTATTGAGCCAATCGGAGAGGAGTTCACAAGATAACGTCACAGAGTTGCCTATAATTCATAAATTTCTTATTTCTCATCGGATTTTGCTCAAACTTTCACCTATCTGTTTCTCTAATTTTTTAATGCTTTAATTATAATAAACTAAATTCCCAGGAGGACTTCCCCTATAAACACTAAAAATTTTCGGATAGATTTGCCTCCCACTGCATGGAGGGGATTAGCAGATGATGTAAAGCACAAAAAATAATCAATTGTGTGATAATGACAGGAGACTTACTGTTAATGTTAGGGGGTACAGATGATGAGGTATTGGAACATGTGTGTCTCACTTGACGATGGGCGCGGTGAGAGGGGGACGGAGAGAGGCGCGGTGATATCCTGGTGTTAGAAGAGGATCGGCTGCTGGAACTGGCCGAGTCACCTGTTAAAGGAGAGAGAGAGAGAGAGAGAGAGAGAGAGAAGGGCTAAATATAGCAAGGTAAAATATAGCGATAATAATAACAACAACAACAATAGTAATGATAATAATAATAATAATAATGATAATAATGATAACATTAATCATGATAATAAAAAGTGAATAAAAAATTGTTTTTTTCCGGGGATACAAACCACTGAAAACTATAATTACCCTGCCTACATACCAGAAAACTGAAAGTGTCCTTTTGAGCTCTTGTTTGTCTAACCAGATAACAGAAACTGGGAACCTTTGTAAATTCAATCAAAAGTTCTTGAAACGTTTATTCTCTGTTGATGATTACTATCAAATCTAACGACTGATCTAGTATTATTTGAAGTGTTATTATTATCATTATTATTATTATTATTAAGTCTTATTTATACAGGGTAGCCCCATCAGTGACATGCACTGTTCTCCCAGGGGGCCCTGTTGGAAGAAAAATAAAACACATAGAGATACAAAATTATACAAACTTACAATTATGCCAAGTTGGCGGTGTTGATGAATTGTCAATCTAAGATTAAGGTTTATAGACTCGCCAGTATGATGAAATGAAAGATTGTGGGGTTGCTGAAATTATAATTGAATTTGGCATACTGTCCCACAATATTGAGCCATCAACTGCAATTCTTTTCTGTCCTTTTTCAGTTCTACATTTTGGTATATTCATTCTGAAACTGTTTTTCCTGATGTTTTAACAAAGTGTAACTGTATTTCCAATTAGCTCAATTAAATTATGGCAAAAAATATACTTTGCATTAAAAATGTTTGTTATAATAAGAATGTTAATCTACATCTGCACAGTTCAACCTTAGTTGATGCATATTTGATGTCATATTTAAGTCAACTTTATGAACAGCTTTATGAAACACCCCAGTACGTTATGAGTGGATGCTTGATGCTTGTGTGAATGAATGAAAGTATATATGAATGTGAGACTTGAGACAAACCCTCATGTCAAATCACCACCCCTTGTTCTTTGTCATTCAGAGGGAAGAGGAGTTTTTTCAAATAAAAATGCTTCTTGCATGACACATGCTCCAGAAGTGATCGCTTCTCAGTCAGTATCCCACACTAACTAACTAACTAACTAACTAACTTCCTAACTTCAACCTGGTCCAAACACTGCACCTAATCCCCAATACTAATCCTAACCCTAAGCCTAAACTAAAAATCTTTTGCAACCCTATTACCCTAGCCTTAAAATTAACCCTATATATATTTGATGACATAAAAACCAGAGCAAATGTTGCCCAAGCAAATTTCGGGGCACCATAAAGATAACTCTTACATGATATATTACCTTCTTGGTCCCAAGAGTCCAGCGCATGCTGCTGATGAAGCTTATGGAGTGATTCCGCCCTCTTCCTGGCCTCCTCGTCTTCATCCTCCTCCTCCTCCGCACCACCGTTGTCAATGGTAACACCATCGTCCTGGCTGATGATGATTCTTGTCTCTCGTAGCCCAATTGAGGGCCTCCTTGCCTCCCCTGGGCCATTATTACCCTCAAAATGTTCAGTTCTCTGCTGAGGCAATGACCTTTCACCCTTGACCTCGTGGTCATTTTCCTGCTGCCCATCATCGAAGGATGAGTTGGTGTTGGTGGAGGTGGTGGAGTCGACAGTGGATGTGCGGCTGACGGATAGATGGGTGGAGCTTTCACCTGTTTCCATGGTAACGATTTTCTCCTGAGTCTCTCTTTGTGGTTTACATCTTTAGAATCTGCAGTAATGAAAATCAAAAATTCCTTTCATTTCCATCACACTGAAAATATGATGATATAGTATTTGCATTTTGATACCATCTTGAACATCCATAGTCTTATAAGATGTACATGTAAACGTAGAAAATGAAAGTTAAGCTACAGAAAAACGTACAGGAAAATTAGAATAAGAATCAGATGGCACAGGAAGGAAAAGCGATACTGTCTCCTAAGAGCCAGAAGGGCATTATCTGGTCCAATCCAAAATGCTATATACTGGTTAATGCCTTCTATTCAGCACACAAAATGTTACATGGTAAAAGACAAAGCTACATGTAGGTAGCCTATATGTACATCATATATCATCTGTTGAGAGCCAGAAGGGCGTTAACTCCATACGTTAACAGAGACTTAACGCCCTTCTGGCTCCAAACAGACGATACATCCTAGGCCTAGGGCTTCGACCTCCATGATAAACTGCAGATATGGTATCATCAACCATATATCAGAACTTTGTTAAACAAAGTTAAAAAGTACTACTTTGAAAGAAAAATCATCTGTATCTATAACCTCTTTATAGGTACTCTCTTGAATACGAAACTGTTAGAGACGATTATTCCAGAGTGTTATATGCAGAAGAGAAAAAATAAAACAGAAAGAAAAACACCATTGGCTGCAATATTCATTCACTGTTTCCAGGTGCATCATAATAGAGCCAAGAAAATACATCATGTAAAAAAAAAAAATAGACCATTATAGAAAGCACGACTCTTTCGCAATTGCTTGTAACATCCATAAGCATGACATCAGTGGCGCAAATCCATTTTGAAATTTGGGGGGGGGGGGGACATTCGCCTCCTAAATTCTCTGACAAGCAAAAAAAAAAAAAGTTATTCCAAAAGGTGGGGGGGGGGGGGACATTCTCCTCCAAATTCTCTGACAAGCAAAAAAAAAAAAGGTTATTCCAAAAGGTGGGCGGGGGGGGGGACATTCGCCTATCTTCAAAAAGGTCGGGGGGGGGGGGGACATGTCCCCCTGTCCCTCCCTGGATTTGCACCCATGCATGACATGTATGTTTAGAAGTCTTTAATAGACTGGTTACATCAAAAATTCTGCCAGAGAAGAAGAGCTTTAAAAGTACATATATACATGTAGTATCTAAGTAGTAGAATACTCTCGGACTAACATGAAACAAAATTGGTTCTCGCAATTCATCTCCAGCCTGCAGTTGCTAATGAAAAGCCGACATATGTCGTTCCTCTTTGAACAACTATGCAAGACCAGTTTAAAGCATGTAAGGAACAGCTTGGGGCTTGGAAGTAAAATGGCTGAGAAATGATGTATAGTGTGATACAGAGCTATCTTTCCAAGGTTAGAATCTTGTATTTCAATGTAGGTTAATCTGTGCTGTAATTTGATTTGGGCTGATTTCAGAAGAAGCAAGAAAATAGGCTAATGATCTGCAGGTGGAAGTATGATCAACAGTCTGCATAAGTGCTAGCATTGATTGATTTCCAGGTTAAAGCTAAAGTATATAGTTCCAACAAGCCAAAAAAGAAAACATGTTTTCTCCACATTTCTCCAGTTTTAGTAAATAAACAGCAAAATACTAAATTCTAATCTGCCACTGAGAAATTGTCCTTTCCTTGTTTGATAAGACCTTTTTTTGGTGAACATTTTTAGAAGTATTTAGAAGTATTGAATTAACTTATCTCTGTGATGTAGTATTATATGCCCTTGGGACCTTTCTGGTAAAAAATGAATCAAAAATCAAAGGAAACTTATATCAAAGCTCACAAAATGACACAAAGTTTATTTGCATTTCTGTGAATTGCAAAGTGTTTTCATTAAAGGACCAGTCGCTGCATTTATGATGTTACTTTGACAGAGAAGACATTTGCTCAGGCACATTTTCATGAATAAATTTTTTTTATTTGCTTTGATGACAATGGTGATCAATGAAGCAGATGACATTGGGTTTCTCATTTTTCATGCATGCCAGAATAAGCCATCATTTGTGAAGGACGGTACAAGGTCAAGTTAGATTTCCCATGTGGCCCATCAGATTATTCATGAATATTATAATGTCTGTTTAGAGCCAGAAGGGTGTTAACTCCATTTTAAAGTAGTTTAATGTCTTTCTAGCTCTTAGGAGATGATGCCACAAACATCTTCTCCCCCTTTTTGTTTGTTTTCAAAGAGTTCAGTACTTTCATATCTTAGTAAGATTGTAAGTCATAAGAAAATGATTTTGATATTAAGAAGTCATTAAAAAGTTACAAAAGACAAGGCAAGATGAGAGTAGAGGTGGATAAAATGTAGATCAATGAGGGGGGGGGGGTGACTATAGAGGGTGGGGAGAGAGAGATGAGTTAGAAGAGATTGAGAGAAAGACAGAAAGGTGGGACAGAGGAAGAGAGGGGATAGAGGAAGAGAAAGAGAAAGAAAGAGGGAGAGAGGAAAAATGACTGGATGAAAGGAGAGGGGATATAGGAGAGAGAGAGAGAGAGGAGAGAGGAGTTAGGAGTGATTGAGAGAAAAAGAGAGGTGGGACAGAGGAAGAGCGGGGAAAGAGGAAGAGAGAAAGAGAGCGAGAGAGAGAGAGAGAGAGAGAGGAAGATGGAAGGAGAGGGGATATAGGAGAGAGAGAGAGAGAGAGAGGGAGGAGTTAGGAGATATGGAGAGAAAGACAGAGAGGTGGGGCAGAGGAAGAGAAGAGAAATAGGAAGAGAGAAAGAGAGAGGGAGAGAGGAAAATAGACAGGATGGAAGGAGAGAGAGAGAGAGAGGGGGTGCCGGGGCAGAGAGGGAGAGAGAGGGGAAGAGAGAGAGAGGGGAAGGATGGCAGGGAACAAAATACCACAAGGAGTCTACATATAAGAAGGATAAAGAGATTTTCAAAAAAATAAAGGAAGTGAAATATTCCAGTAAAACAGGATCTAAAAAAAAAAAAGAAGACCCAAAGAAGAAAATAATAGCATAGAGCAAAGAACAAGAGTGATGAGAGAAAATGTGCATGGAAGCATGAACGATGAAAGGAAGTGTCAAAGAGACAAAGGGTAGAAAAAAAATAAAATGCATTATGATGTAGCAATGTGACAATATTAAAACGTATAATGTAGCAATACAACAAGATTAAAATCCATTATGGTGAAGATTTATTCCTGATGAGAGAACAGCCTGAACATTACAAATGTATGTACAGTAAAGAAAAGATACAGGCACTGAAGTGACGAGGTAGAAAAAAAGAAGTAATGGAATTCAGGGAAAGAACATGAAAAATGCAGAGGACATAAAAATGTGACAGAAATGGGAGACCCTGGATGAATGTTAAATAGTAATCAAGGCTTTGTAACTGGGCGCCACGGGATAAAGCTGGAGAAACGGTGGAAACATGATACAATCAATCGAGAACATGACTGACAGCAGTAGACACAGGGGAACAATTGTGCCAGACAATACGAGATGGAGAGGGAAATAAAGTGAGAGAATTAGGGGGGAGAGGGGGGGGGGGGGGGAGATGGGAGAAAGGGGGAGGGGGTTAGAAAGAGAGGGGAGGGAGAAAGGGAGAGAAAGAAGAATGGTGGAAGAAGGAAATCAAGAGGGACGTGGACAAAGGGAAGACTGGTAAGAAGAGGAAGAGATAGGGGGAAAGAGGAAGAGAGAGAGAGAGAAAGGGAGAGAGGGAGACAGTTCAAAAGAGGAAGAAAGAGGGACAGATACAGTTACAGAGAAACAAAGAAAGAGGATGGAAGGATGTAAGACAAGAGGGAGACGGAGAGAAAGATGGACAAAGAGAGAGAGGAAAGGAAATGAAGGAGAATGAGAGATAAACTGAGAGAAAGAATGAGAAAGTGAGAGAGAGAAAGAGTGGGAGGGAGAGGGAGAAGAAAATATATCATGTATTCAGAAACTAGGGGTACCTGGATATTGAAGACTGTGCCATGCTACAACAATAAAAGACAAGAAGAGAAAAAAAAAATTGGAAGAGAAAAGAACAGGAAGAATGCATTACCAGCAAATGAAGGGCAGAGGTGCCAAAAATAGACAGCTCAAGTGCTGGGATAGGATTATGTCCATTCCGATCCCCTCGACGGCTTTATTGCCTCTACGCCAATCACCAATTTTCCTCGCCCTGCAATTTCATTACCGAGCGGTAAATGTTTGAGGCGGCTCGTAGCGCATCGGCGCGTGGAGCCTTTTACATTTTTTCTCTGTTTTGTTTTCTTTTGTTTTGTTTTGTTTTCTGCCACTGGCGCTTCATGTTTGCTGATGCCGTAGTATTATCGCCAGCCAGGGGACAGAACACAATGTCTCTAATAATACTTTTGGTTTGGTATATATTGTACATTTGTCTGCACTTGCATCCTTAGGGGTAGTGTAAAATTATAAGCTATTATTGCAGGCAATCTGACATAAATGAGATTTAGAATGGGCAATGATAGCGAACAATATGATCAGCTCTGGCAATTATGAAACTGACAATTATGATTGTGAATCAATATAAACAAAAAAATTGTTAGAAATGACCTGTTTTCTAGTAATTATTATTCTAAGCAACTGTACTACTGCTGCTGCTGCTGCTGCTGCTGCTACTACTACTTCTAATAATAATAATAATAATAAAATAAGATCTATCATGATAATACATTTGGATAAATAAGCCCAACATCTATGAAACATATCCATGCGTATCTCTTCCTTTAATGTAGTCGTGTAGAGATTGTTATGCAATTTCATTCAAGCTCCTTTTATCCTCTGAAATACAGTTTAAAAAAAAAAAATCAGTTGATAAAAGAAGAGGAATTTCCTTTCTTTCAAATACATGTAAAGTCAAATACATGTATAGATCTGAGGGGTCTGTATGTGTCTATGGTGGGAGGTTGTGGGGGGGGGGGGGGCTTGGGATGAAGGTTTTTTTTCTACATAAGTAAAGTCTTAATGTAATGAGGAATAAGATTTTTTTTCCTTATAAATTGTTTGCATTTCAAGAGAGCATCCATGTATAATAATCATAATCCAAGAATGCAATTCAATTAATTGAAATAGTCTTTCCTTTTCATGCTAAGAGAGAGAAAAACCACAAATTTCATTCTCAAATATTACAACGCACAAAAAACAAGCCGAGTTGTCAAATTACTCATTTTTTAAAAACGTAAATCTGTCATGTAAGCAATAGAGTTAAAAGTGATTAGCAAAAAATGCAATCGCATCAACACGTCATTCTGTAAAAGCCTACGTGGCCAATTCATGCACAAATGTTATGGCAACCACAAAAAAATAAATAAAATGAAAAAGCTGTTAAGTGACAGTGTTTGCAGGCTTTCAAATACAATGACTCAATTGGATTGATTTTCAGTCTAATGAATTAAGTGCATTTACCTTGCATGAGTACAAGCCTAGCGTGTGAGGGGTGCTTGAATACCAATGCTTCACATACATATATATTGGTGTTATTACTAACAGCTATCAGCAACGGTTACATGTCGTTTTTCCAAAGGTTCATAATTCCAAAGGTTTGCTTTTCCGAAGGTTCCTATTTCTGAAGGTTCGTAATTCCAAAAATGAAATAGGGTTGATAATTCCGAAAATGAAAAAGGGTTTATATTTGATTTCCGAAGGTTTGTAATTCCGAAAAGCTACGTAGAGCTATGAGCCCTTTTTTATTTTCAGCATTATGAACCCTATTTCATTTTCGAACCTTCGGAGTAATGCATCATATGTTTGGAATTATGAATCCCCTGCTATTGGAAATTTGTGTTTCGGAATTACGAACCTTCAGAATTTTGAACCTTCGCAAAAACGAACCTTCGGAAAAACGAGTACCCCCCTTGGGAACTGTACTTCTTCAAAGATTAAATACTACCTAGTGAGAATTACATGCTTCACCAATTTGCGTTTTCCTTACAAATCAAGGATCCTGTACCAGTCATGGAAAATTACGACAAAGGCAACTCGCTGACTTACTACATGTAATTGTCTAAAAAAAAGTGATTTTGCATGTTTCTGTCACTAGAGTGGATGCATTAATAGGCACAAGTTAAAAATTAAGAACAGGAAATGTAAAATGCTTTCATTTATGAACAATGATAAAGTCTTGATATCAATCATAAAGTTTCATAAGTGGATTCTTCTTCCACAGTAGAGTAAAATTAAAGGTATAAAACAAGTAGATATTCATAGTGCCACGTCGGTATTAAAAATGATCCCAAAATTGTGAAAATATATTTGAAAAGGGTTGCTAGAGTAAAGATATTGCTCAAAATAAAATTTGGATAGTCATAGTCATGAGGATTCCTTTGTAAAAATATTAAGACTGCAGTAAGATTGGAAAGAGCTTGCATGTAGGAAGTTTGATAAGCATGCTTATGAGAAAATAAGCTTGCTGCGAAAAAAGGGTATAGGCAACCGAATGACTAATCAATATTTTAACACTGTAATCTTTCATTCAAATCAACGAGGAATCCTATTTCAAAAAAACAAACTACCCACCGGAAGAGTTTCCTCATAAATCAAGAATTGAGTATGGAAAATCTGCTTCAAAAAGCTTCGATAACTACCCTTCGGAATGTGTTGTTAATCTAAATGATGTATGAAAATGTAATTATATACTGAGAATAATGGTATGAACACTCATTATGTGCCGTTGTTCCTTGAGATTAGATTCTTATTATGCAGCAAAAGAAAGTGAAGTAAAAAGAAGCAGAAGTTCAGAGTGTACCTGTACTGTGTTAAAAAAAGAAAGATTGAATCATAATCAAATGATATAGTGGAGTTGCTTGGATAAATAGAATGAGGGAAATGAAGAAAAATTGTTTTATAATTGAAGACATATGTTCATTTATAATTTCATCATATATCATTATGATTATTATTATTATTGTCATCATCATCATCATCATCATCATCATCATCATGACATTATTATTATTTTAATGTTGTGACTATATCCTCAATAAAACTTTCCCAGTAGAAGGTACACCTGCCTGAATTGGTTGCATGATCTACAGCAATTGTATCAAAATATTTCTTCTCATAATTATGTTGTCCATATTCAGTTTGCTTTGCAGGCTCAGCAATAACAAAAAGATTCAAGGTACAATGTACTTCGAAACACCTGCCCAAACTGCGGGATGCATACAAGGCTGTAAAAGGCAGTGCCCAGCGTCCAAGTCCTTTTCAGCCTTGTATGTACATACTCTGACAATAAATTTGGCAGACAGAATTTTGTGAAAATATCCTTTCAAGAAACTCTGATACAAGCAGAATTTAGCCACTCCTCCTACTAATAATAGCCTGAATGCTCGAGAATTAGGTACATGTAGGCCTACTTTAATAATTGTACTCTTAGTAGTCGTATGTGCAATAGCTTTTCGGAATAATGACAAATGGTAAATTTAAGAACACAGGTCGAAAAAACGAGTTCTTTTGACATTTTTACCCATGACCTGTAGACTCCTAAATCATCTCTTTCCCATAGGTTTAATATACAAATCCTCTCCCATTCCCATAGGTTTTAATATACAAATCCTCCCTCAGGGATGTTTATAACACTGATTATGAATAGGACCACTTTGCAGCACTGTAAATCTAGCCAATATAGACTGCATTCCTACATAGCTTAAAACAACCCAAGGCAGTCGCTAACTGGAGAGGGGGGGGGGGGGGGGGAGTGACACAGGGGGCATGGGCCCCCTTTTAACAACCCATGTGGCATATACCAAACATATATACACAAAAACAATGAGCTGTTCTCTACAAAATTTAATAAACACTTTCTTTTGCTTGTCAGAGCTTTTTCTGACTAGTGCTCCCATTCTAAAGAGCCCTGGATCTGCCCCTGCCTAAAAAGCGGTAGACAATTTAACTCTTACTAGAATTAAATGCACCATGTGTCTATATATGAGGCCATTGAACTCATTGCTATTTTGAGGTGACAATCAATCTCAAAGAATGTCAACACTGCCTTAAAACTTGACCATGTTGTGCTTTTGCGCACATACACTACTACCAAAACAGAAATGCGCTTTGTATTTCTGTTTTTTAAGTTCACAGAGATGGAAAAACTTCCTGAAGGCATAAAGGGGATTAAAATGGTGTAATATGTACATGTAGAGGTCTACTGCAAGAAGCCTATCTTTGCTTTAGGCCCTCCATTATCTGTACTTCTTCAGTATGCAATATTTTTCCTTTTATCTAATATTCTTTCAAATTTCCTTTCCTTTTTTTTGTTGGTTATTTTTATTTTCTGAATGATGTTCATGTGGTATTGATGAACACATTCCTTACATGTGTAAATTGATAAAGATGCTTGAAACTGATTTCTCTTTGGAACCTGATAATAAAGTTTTATAATTACTAAAGTTCATTTGCATACATTATGTGCAGGTATCTGCTCATTTAAACATACCATGGGAGGTACATAATATGTATTTTGCTTGTATTCATGTGGTATGAAATGGACTTGAATAGGTAAGTTCTTCACCCCTTACAATATTTATTCATATGTAGTAGCAGGCCGTTGGAACAGGCTCTTATTGGCTTCTGGGGGAGGAGAGTTAGGAGGATGCTAGGAACTTAA